>JARQOD010003781.1:0-61231 GCA_033576555.1 Oophaga sylvatica | reverse complement strand
TAAACCATTTTTTTTGGGCGGTGGCAGAGGTCGAAGGGAAGGAGCCCGTTTTTGACTTTTTCAACGCAAAATTGGTGAACCCCATGTCGGTTTAAAACCCCCTGATGTGCCAAAAACGTGGAAACACCCCAAAGTGACCCTTTTGGTTAAAAAGACCCCAAAGGAACTTTTAGATGTGTGGTGAGAACTTTGAACCCCAAGTGTTCACACAATTTTTTTAACCCTGGGCCCCCGTGAAAAAAAAAAATTTTTTTTTTCCACAAAAATATTTTTCACCCCAAATTTTTTTAATTTCCAAGGGTATAAGACCGCAAAAGTTTTTGTGCAATTTGTCCTGAGATGCTGATCCCCATATTGGGGGTAAACCACTTTTTGGGCGCCGCAGAGGTGCAAGGGAAAAAAGGAGCGCTTTTGGGGATTTTTAAAAACGCAAATTGGCTGGTGCCTGTCGCTTTAGAGAGCCCTGATTGCCTAAACAGTGGAACCCCAAAAACAAGGCCCCCCTTTTGGAAACTAGACCCCCTAAGGACTTTTCTGATGTGGGTGAGCACTTTGAACCTCCAAGTGATTCCAAAATTTTAAAAAGTAGACCGGGTGAAAAAAAAAAATCATATTTTTTCCACAAAAATGATCTTTTCACCCCAATTTTTTTTTCCCCCAAGGGGGTAACAAAAAAAGTTTTTGTGAATTTGTCCGAGCATGCCGATCCCCCATATTTGGGGGGTAAACCATTTTGGGCGCCGGCAGAGGTCGCAAGGGAAGGAGTCTTTGTTTTTCAACGGGAATTGGCTGGACCCCATTGCTTTTAGCCCCCCCTGATGGTCTAAACAGGGAAAAAACCCCCCAAAAGTGCCCCTTTTTGGAAACTGCCCTAGGAACTTATTAGATGTGTGGTGAGCACTTTGAAGCCCCAAGTGCTTCAAAAAAGTTTTACGCCGGGCGTAAAATTTAAAAAATCATTTTTTTTCCCAAAAACTGATCGTTTGTCCCATTTTTTATTTTCACAAGGGTAACAGGAAAATTGGACAACAAAAGTTGTTGTACAATTTGTCCTGAGTATGCTGTTCCCCATATAGGGGGGGGGGCCACTGTTTGGGCCCGGGGGGGGCTTGGAAGGAAAACGCACCGTTTTTTTTTCAAACAAAAATTTGGGTGGAATTTTGGATTGGACACCATTGCGTTTGGAGAGCCCTGATGCGCCCCAAAAGTGGAAACCCCCCAAGTAAAAATTTTGGAAATGACCACCCCTGGAACTTATTGATCCCCCGAGACATTTGAACCCCTAGTGTTTCACAAAAGTTTTAAGCCTGGGTTGAAAAAAAAAAAAAAAAAAATTTTCCACAAAAAAAATTTTTTAGTCCCAAATTTTTGTTTTTCAAAGGAAATTGGACCCCAAAAGTTGTTGTCCCCTTTGTCCGGGTAGCTGATACCAAATATGGGGGGGGGGAAAAAAGTTTTGGCGCACGCGGGCTTTTGGAAAGGAAGTAATAAAATTTTGGGGAAAGCAGGTGGTGGGGGGGTGTTCCGTTTGCAGTGCCCCGAGAGCCTAAACAGTGGAAAACCCCCCCAAGTGACCCATTTTGGAATAGCCCCTAAGGAATTTTTGATCTGTGGTGAGCACTTTGAACCCCAAGGTTTCCCAAAAATTTATAATGCCCCGGGGGTTTAAAAAAAAAAAATAATTTTTTCCCAAAAAAAAATTTTTTAGTCCCCCAAAATTTTTATTTTTCACAAGGAAATTGGCCCCAAAAAATTTTTGTCAATTTGTCCTGAGTCGCTGATCCAAATTTGTGGGGGGGGGGAATGTTTTGGCGCAGAGCGGGCTTGGAAAGGAAGTAATAAAATTTTGGATGCAGACGTTTTGGGGGGGTCATGTTCCTTTCAGTGCCCAGATGACCTAAACAGGGGAAAAAACCCCCCCAAGTGACCCCATTTTGGAAAATGACCCCTTTGGAGCTTTCTGATGTGTGGTGAGCATTTGAACCCCGTGCTTCACAGAAATTTAAAAAAGCAAGAGCCCTGAAAAAAAAAAACATTTTTTTCTCAAAATGATTTTTTTAGCAGCTATTTTTTTTTTCCAAGGGTAATCGGGGAAATTAGAACCCCAAAATTGGGGTGCAATTTTTCCGAGTACGTGATACCCTATTTGGGGAAAACCAGTTTGGGCGCAGGGGAGGGTCGGAAGGGGGGAGCCCCATTTGATTTTTTTAACGACATCGTGTTTGGAGACCCCCTGTTTTCCCCAAAAAGTGGAAATCCCCCCAATTTAGCTCCCCCCCCAACCCCAACACCCCCCAAACCCCCAAACCCAACCTAACCCCAACCTAAACCCCAAAAAACCCAATTTTCCAACCCAAAAATTTAACCCTAACCTTAATTTTAAAACCTTTAAATTATAACCCTAACCAAAATTTAACCCAAACCCCCAAATTTAACCCTAATTATAACCCTAACCAAAAGGTAGGTTCATTTTCGTTTTTACCAGCCCATTCAACACTGCGTTGCGGGGGGGGTAATGGTTAGCTAAGCGATCGCATTATGCTATACCGCTAGCGAGGGAATCAGCAGTGATTCTCTGCGCGCGGGGGGGGGGCCCCAAAGCTGCAGCCGCGTCCGAGGCTCCGTCACTGAATGGGAGTCAAAAACGCATGCGCTTTACGGATGCGTCGCGATGGCCCAAAAATGGGGGTGAATGGCATTTTTCGGATCTTTAAACCCCGGGTTTACCGCGGTGAACCCGTCGTCTAACGGATGCCAAAAGAGTATGAACCCAGCCTAACCCAACGCTAATTTTAAACCTTCCCCTAAGGGTTTCACACTTCCGGCGGGCACCTGTGGCGCCCCCGGCATTTTCCCGCAGCGCCCTCAGAAACCTGAGCCCGCCGGGGCCCCATGGGGTTTTTTTTTCCCGGTTTTGGTTTTTGATGCCCGGGACATCGAAACCATCCGGCAAAAAAAAAAAAGTTAAGCAGCGTTTTTTCGGCCGCCGCAATGTCATTTGCGCCGCATCCGGACAAAACCGCATAAAGCATTGAATGCGGGCCTCGGCGAATGAAGAAAATGAAAAAAAAAAACGCATGCGGGCTCAGATTTTCTGATGCGGCGCTGCGGCTAAATGCCGGGGGCCCGTCGGGCACACGGATGTGAAAAACCGCCTAATGTAACCCTAACCCAAATTTAAAACCCTTTAAACCCCAAAATTTTAACCCTAACCCTTTTTATAACCTAACCCTAACAGAAAATAAAAAAAAATATAATTTCTACTTTTTATTATATGTCCTAATAAGGGGTGAAAAAAGGGGGGGTTAGTACTGTTTTTTTTTTTGATACTGTGATAGTTTATCACAGTGAAAAAAATGTATTTTTTTGAGAATGAATGAAAAAAAATTTGAATTGCCCCAAAGCGATGGCGGGCGCCCTGGGATCGCCCGCCCTTTTTGTTTTGCAGGGAGAAGAAGGGGTTTTTTTCCCGGGGCCTGAGGAGGAGGGGGGACACGGAAGTATATGGGGGGGGGATGGGGCCGGGGGACCCTCATTTTCCCCCCTCTGATGTGCGCACATCGGAGGAGAGAAATATTTTTTTTTTTTTGCGATCGGGCTTGTTGCATACCCCCGATGCAACACCGGGATCGGTGTTTCGACCCGGTAAGTTCTTGGGGGTCGGCTACCCCGGTAGCCCCGACCCCAGAATATTTGCCCCTCCCCCACCGCACAGCGGCACTAGGGGGGCCCTGGGCTGCTTCCCCCATTGTCTTAAAGGGCCGGCACCGGGGGACAGGAGGGCCGGGGGCCCCCCATGGATTTTTTGGGGGCCACAGGGGGTCCTGGGGGCCCTTTTTCTTGTCCCCTGATGTCGATGACATCAGAGGACGAAAATTAAAAGGAAAAACTTTTTTTTTTTTGTTCGGTCCCCCTTTTTAGGGTTAATAACGGCGATGCAAAATCGGGGTGGTTTTTTAAAACCAAAGTTTTAGTTCTCTGGGGTTGGTACCCCGGTAGCCGAGCCCCGGAGAAAAGGCCTTGGGGGGGGGCATTCACTTTTTCCCCAAGCGCCGTTAATTAACGGCGCTGGGTTTAACCCTTAATGACCGCCTTTTTAAAAAGGGTTCGGCGGTCGTTAAGGGGTTAAGAGTCCTTGGATCAAAGGGAAGACTGTTATCTAAGTGGTGATTGACGGTACAGTAAACATGTATGTTGTTGTCGTTTTTGATGTAAAAGTACACCGATATCCTAGGTACCATCCATACACCCGACCTGTTTTACTGACGTGTGCACACCAATTTACCCCTCTGTCTTCTTGTGAGGCGTGCCCCGGGCCTGTGAGGGTCGCTGTGTTTCCCCCCCTGTGGTACGGAGGTGTATTGGGGAAGGGCGTGAAAAGAAGTACAGGCTAGTGTGATTTCAATGCAGAAAAAAAGTGGTATGGTCTTGGACTTTCGGGGTTTTCCAAGCAGTTTTTGGGAAAAAAACCCGTTCTGGGTTTTGTGTTTTGAAACAATCAGGATGGTAGTGGTGCGTCTGTCTCTTCCCGGGGAGGGTTTTTCCCTGGGCCCCCGGGGCCCCTTTCCAGTTAAAAAAACCCCAAAGTAAGGGTTGGGTGTTCGGGCCCCTGTCAATGTAGTTTGGTTTTTGCAGAGCGGCAAACAGGGCTCTGCAAGTCCACCGTGTGAGGCAAACACGGGCAAGTGGAGCCCCAAAAGCCAAAAGGGGCTGAAAGCCTGGCCCCCGGTACCGCGGTACAGTGCCCACGGCACCGGCTTGGAGGGGGGTGTCTTGTGCCCCCTTTTGGGGAACCGGGGTAGACTGTTTTTCGCCCAGTTGTAAACGGAGGTGGACTGGCATGTTTTTGGCGCAATCGGGGTATGTTTCCCCCTGTGATCCGGGTATCGTATGCTGTGTATTTTTGTGAGTTGAACTTTTTAAAAGATTTTTTTTTGCTTTGTGGGTCACTCCCCCTCATGCTCTGTAGTCCCGCTGCATACAGTCTGTATTGTCTAGCTCTAAAAACATATTTTCCCCCCCCGTTATTTCCAAAATTGGAGGGCTTTCTGTCAAAAATCAATACCGAAGTTTCTTTTTTTTGCCTGTTACCAAAGCAATGGTCAGACGAAGTACAAATCAAACATTAAGAAATTACTTTGGTGTTCAATGTGTGTCATGAAACAAAATGGTTGGAAATTGACGTTATCGGGGTTTTTATTAATGTTGTGAGAACACCCATTTAATTTTAATTTTCCCGGGGAAAATTATTAGTAGGCCCAGGGACATGAGCCCTAGAGGACAGCCCCCGGCACCTGGCTCCAACCAGAGAAAAAGATTTGATCCATGCCCCCCACTGAACCCAGGGACATTTGGAAAAATCAGGTTGGGACAATCAGGTCCCTTAGCCCATACCTCAATGAACTCTATCGCTTCTTAAGATTGCTGTTACCTTTTCTCTGGGGTGCCCACCAAAATGCGGTGCTTGGTTGGGGTGTTGGCCCTGAACCCCCCGAAGTGCAGATTTTTTAAATTCCCATGGGCCAGTAAAAGGTAGATAATGTCATTCCCATTTATGTACTTGCTGGTATGTACTACTTTTGTGATGTTGGTGATTAATAAAGTATTACCGCGTGTGTTACCGTCACCCGGTATTGTCTTGCATTCTGCCCACAGGGAAGGAGTACAGGATTCAGTGGAAGAATCTGGTCCAGGTGGTCTTTCTAAACAGCAAAGTAGTGGATTGAGTACACACTGATAATCATATCTTACAATAATCAATATTAAGTATCATTTAAAACTACTAAATTTTTCTGTATTCCTGGATTGCATCCCATCTTCATATTCCAGAGAATGAAGATCTGTGGATCATAAAGTTTATCTGGCTGAAGCCAGAGAGAACTTAAGAGGGTGGAGGGTGGTCAGACCTAAGATACTAATAAGAACGTTAGTGGCCAAGCTTTGGGGTTGGGGCAAGGTATGGTTGTTCACGAAAAAATATAAAGTTAAGGTTCCTTCTGCCAAGTTTTGGTCCCAGATTTGTTACCTTTGAGATCCTCAGGTCATTAATCCTTCAGCTTTCCAATCTGAAACTTCCCCATCTTTTTAAGAACCCATAAGGTTCCTCAGTCGAAATTTCCTTACTTCCTTTTAAGGGTAAGGTTTCTCCTTGTGGAGGTGACATACAGCTTGGGTGTCGAGGTAGGAGGTTATTTGCCGTGCAATGCTCCTCTGGGGGAAAATTTATAGCAAATTGCCTTTTCAAAAAAAGGAGGATTGTCTTCAGCGGCCACCTATTGGGTAGCGTTCCTAAAGTCACAATTAAACCCCTTTAGAGTTTGTTATATGACTTAGGATAAAAGCCAATCAGATCTCCATTTGCGACACGGTGTTTGGACTTTGGTCCCGTCAGTGCAAAGTAGGGGATCTGATTTGGCTGGATGAGAGGCTCTGGATTGGGTCTAAGGGGTAAGGTTTTCCTTGTGGGAGGAATACCCTCTGGGTGTGAGGTAAAGGGGGCTTATTCGCCGTTTCAATGCTTACCCCTTGACCTGTCCAGAGCCTCTATCCAGCCAAAAAAAGATCTCTTACTTTGCAAGGGAGGACCTATGTATAGTCCGAAACAGTGTCGAAATGGAGATCTGATTTGGCTTTTATCCTAAGTCATATTACAAAACTCGTTAAAGGGTTTTGTGATTGTAGGATCATATTCAATAGGTGGCGCTGTGAGTAAAGTCCTTCTTTTTTTTGAAGAGGCAAATTGCATATTAAATTCCAGGGAGATTGCACGGCGAAATAGCCTCCTCCTGGCACGCCAGAGCTGGTATGTCACTCTCCACAAGGAGAAACCTTACCCCTTTGACCCTGTCCCAGCCTCTCTTTCCCGCCAAATAGATTGTTATGTTACGGTAGCTGAGGAGTGCGGTAAAAAAAAGGAAATACACCAGAGCAGTTGGAATCTTGGGATTGCAGTACCCTGATAACCACCACAACAGGGCAGCGTGGAGGTTCCTCGATGGTCCTAGACGCCTCGTCACAGCCTGAGAAACTAACTAACCTAAAGATAGAAATAGGAAAGCTATCTGCCCGGAGAAAACCCCCAAAGATAATAGAAAGCCCCCAAATGAAAATGGCGGTTAGCAAGAGGAAATACTGAACAGAAAGAAAAATAGTATGAGCAAACGCTGGGGCCCAAAATATTAAATAGAAAAGGCAGGAGGGTACTTCTGCAACCCCAGGGAAAAACCTAAAAACAACAACTCTCAAAATTTCAAAATCACTGAGATCACACGACCTCTACCACCCTAAATTGTTCTTGGTGTACAAAAACAGAGCCATGAAAAAACTGCAAAAGCAAAAGTACAAAAAACAGTGGTGGACTAAACGAGAGGGAAAACCCCCGGAGGGGACCGAAGGCCCCACAGAAGTGCAGGCAAAATGCAAAAATAAGCAGAAACACAAAATAAGAAAATTGTCTTATCTGTTGCAGGGATGCGACACGACACGGGTAAAGGGGAAAAACTGGAAAGAAGGATTCAGCCAGAACAATTGTCACGGAACCCTGTGGGAAATGATTCCCTTAAAATAAGACCAATCGTAAAATGATTCCCAAATCCTCATTTGTACCGCTTGTAAAAACCCCAGAGGGAGCCTCTGCTCGAACTCTCTCAAACCCATTCACAAACGATTCTCCTACTTGCACTGCGAGGAAAATAGTCCGAAACCCGTGTCTGCAAATGGGATCTGTTTTGGCTTTTATCCTAAGTCATATTACAAGACTCGTTAAAGGGTTGATTGTGACTTGTAGGTCGCTATTAAAATAGGTGGCGTGTAGGTAAAGTCCTTTTTTTTTTGAAGAAGCAATTTGCATATATTCTTTGTTGTGTTAAAGGCAAATTGGAGTATGGTGAGTAATACGTGATTCTCGTATGGCTAGAGGGTGTCTTGTGCACTGGATGGGTTATGGCCCAGATGAGTTCCTGGGTTCCAACGAGTAATGTCAATGCAAAAAAACCTTATCAGGAATTTGTATCTTCTGTATTCAAATAAACTGTTCTAAGGGTCTGGGACACCTCTTAAAAGGGGGGTACTGTCACATTCCACCAGGACATGCTCCTGTGTTGTCTGCTTCTCCTGCCAGGCCCGTCATATTCACTCTGATGGCGGCGCTGGAGACATAAGAGAATTGAACCAGAAGCCCTGTATGGACAGGCATCCACTTAGGTTTGGATGGCTGGGACGGGAGTGCAGTCCAGTCTGGCATAGCTACCAGGCAACTACTGACAGAGCACCTTACAATGAAAAGCAGAATACCTTCCAGACACCCCAGAGTCAGCAAAGCAGTTCCACTCTTCATGATACTTAAATGGGTTCTACAAAAATTGAAAAATAGGAAAAGAATGTCATTATAAGTACATTTCTAAATACATTTAATTTGCAAAGTACATTTGTTTCGTATAGGGACGTAATCACTATACTACATTATAAACATAATTGGAACCACTATTAAGAAAGTTGAGAATCTACTGTCTGCAGATTTTGTATTCTTGCTTATAAAATAGATTTTACTAATATACCATGCCATAAGCAATAAAGCAAATGGTCACTATTTTATCACACTAACTGAAACCTGTCCTAAATTAATAAGACAGGTGCCTCTGAGCATGTACGGTAGGACATTCCTCCCTCCCTAATCATGTGTAGGACAAAGTGCTCCCAGTAGATATTCTGATTAGTACTGGTGATACCAAGAGTGCTAAGGTAAGAAGAGGCTGCTCATGCTGCTACCCACCCTATTTAATCTAATACTGGAGATACCAGGGATGCTGAAGTAATGAGAAGTTGCTCACACTGCAGTCGACCCTATCTGATCTATTACTGAAGATACCAAGTGTGATTAAAATAAGAAGATTCTCACACTGCTGTCCAACTTTGTCTCTATCTGATCTAATACTGAAGATATCAGAGGTGCTGAAGTAAAGCCCCAGTCACAATAAGCGAGATCGCTGCTGAGTCACAAGTTTTTTTGATGCAAAAAGCGACCTCAGCAGGGATCTCTCTAAATTTGACAGTACCAGCAATCAGGCCCCTGCTGTGAGATCCTGGTTGTGTCAGAAATGCCTGGACATTTCTTTGGTCGTTGAGATCCCGCTGGGTAGCATGCATCAGTGTGTTTGACACCTTTTACCAGCGATCTTGCTAGTGACTCAGCACTGAGACAATAGGGAGACACATCGTTACACAGGTCGCTACGGGTCGCCGATCGTTGTTGCGTCCTTGGGAAGATCTGACTGTACTCTTCTAACCTCACTGTCCCTGGTATCTCCATAATCTTAATTAATAATCTTTATTTTTATATAGCGCTAACATATTCTGCAGCGCTTTTGTGTAGCCCTGGTAACACAATACCAGGAGGATGAGTGGAGAGGTAACGGTTAAGGGCTCTTCATGATATCATGTACACTTCGGACACACCCACCAGGGGTGTGGAGGGGAGTGCTAAGTAGTCTGAGTTCAGTTCAGTCAGTGACTCGAAGGAGTGAGGAAGTGCAGTCTTTGTGCAGTTCAGAAGTGGAGGCCAGTACAGGTGAGCCAGTTCACCTCAGCCTGGTCAGAGCTGTGCCCCACTATTAGACGGACTGAGATATCTATTAAGAGTTGAGCATATCGAAGGGCATAGTGGAAGAGAACAGAGAAGTGCCATAAGTATAGGATACCTGCACATTGTTACCGGTCACTGGGGACCGAAGGATCACTAAAGCTTCACGCTTAGTGGTAAGAAAACCAGAGGCTTTCGGACCTTAGGTCATGGCAAGCATCCTGAAGAGTCAGTACGTATCTGGGGTCAGGGAGAGTGAGAACCTTGAGCCTGATCAGCAAGAATAGGAACTCAGCTCTCTCACAGGAAGGCTCCGACCACAAAACTGACCGGGCAGAACAGCTTTGGAATAGCTGGAGATTTTAGAGGGAACTACGCTTCAGGCTGGTTGGACTCATCAACATTGGACAGTAAAGGAGGCCCCCAACTTGCTTAGCCGTTGCCTCAAATGCTCATCCTCCATCAACCCCATCAGCCTCCCTGGGACCTGCCTTACCATCTTACAAGTAAAGGTATGGAAAGATGCTGACCGTGTGAGACTGAGTTATTTACTTGCATGCCTGCACAACCCTGCTTTAACTACCGACCTGAGGGAATAGTCCTACCTGTAGGGGACCCGACATCTAGCTGCATCACCATCCCCTCAGAGATCTACAGCAGCGCTGGTACAAATTACCAGAGACTACAGGTGGCGTCACGAACTGTAAATATATCTATCCCCTGTAAATATTCCCCCAACATACGCCAGACCGCTAGGGCCACAGACCGAGCCACCGCTACCTGTGACAATCCCCATAGACTTCCATGGGCTCGGCTCTGAGTACCCCATTGCCCTGGTAACCCACAATTGTGGTGGCGGGTCGACACAAAACTTTGGCGTCACGAACAGGATCCGAAACTTGCAGCATTGCGAGCCCTGTGTGCCTGTGGAGTGTTTTGATGAAAAAGACTGTTGCTGTTGTTTGGCGCCAAAATACCGCCATATTTGCTGCCAGATTCGCGCCCTAAGGCGCTGGAGAAGAAGGTGGGCGTACCTGAAAGAGCGCGCAAAGTCTTGGACACGCCCCCGGCTCTGACTCAGCGGCAGGTCCTGCAACAGGAAGTGACGCTCTGACATCAGAGCGCCTGCGACGAAGGTCCTGTTCCCACTGCGGTGCCTGTGAAATAGCAGCGTCTGAAACCGGTAGGCTCCGTTTAACCAGGGGGCGCTAAGATGTCACAACAACGGCTGACAGTGCGGCCCAGCCGGAGTCCCCAATCCCGCACCGTCTGGTATTGTAGCGCCAGATGGGGGCGCAGGCCCTGCACCCAGTCCGGTAGTCCCGATCATGCCACTAACGCTCCCATATATTGCCTGGGGCGAAATGGCTTCCCAGTACAGCGGTGAGCCAGGCACATTAGCAGGCTTCAAGCGGAGTTATGCAGCATCCTAGAAATGTACTCCATGCCTGAGAGACAAAAAGCTGCTGTGCTAATAGGGCAGCTAACTGGCGCTGCTGAGAGGGAAGTGGAGACTTGGGATTACCGTTGATCAGGAGTCGGTACCTGCGATCTTCCTTAAGCTGCATGCCATATTTGAAGACCGCACAGAAACGGATCTCCGGATGGCCTTCTATCATGTTCACAACAGCCAGGTGACAGCATCCGGGACTACGCTTGCCGACTACAGGGAGCCCTGAGAGCCTCAAGCAAATTAAAATTTAAATGCTATCGACGAGAATAAAATGCTGAAAGAAACATTTATACAGGGATTGAGATCCCAAGAGGGACGCAGAACTGTAAACTGGTGGTCCTTAGACCATCCGGATGCTACCTTTGATGCCCTAAAGGACATGGCAATAAAAGGGCTGCGGCCCCTGGGCAAACCCGAGGTGGCAACCCAACATCATCAGGCTGAAGTCACTCTGGAACGGCAGTAACCCCCTTTTCCCGCTAGTGGCTGAAGCCAAAGCGCAGGTGACACCTCCTAGTGAATTGGACTGTCTGCGCTCAGAGGTGCGCCAGCTGACTAAAAATCTGGCTGCTGTAATGAGTGCCCTGCAGCTGCGGAAAGAGGAGGAAGGAAAGATCTTGTTAGCTGACTGCCCAGAAGACGTCCCGTGGATGCACCGGAGAAGAAAGAAGACGTCGCCCCCCCGGAGGAGGACAACGCCACCCCCAGGAGCGACCTCTGATCAACACCCTCCTCGTCGAGAGATCATCTGTTATCGATGCAACCGGAAAGGTCATATGTCTCCACAGTGTCCTTTAAACGGGCAGAACCTGAGTCGAGGGCCAACACCCAGGAGAATACCCGTCAGGCCCCCTAGACTGGAACCGCAGGTATGTGGGCGGGCGACCCTACCTGTCTATTATTCTAGATGGTATTGCTGTTCCAGCATTGTTAGACACTGGGTCGCAGGTGACCCTAATACCTGATGCCCTATATACCAAGTACTGGTCAATGGACAGTCTTAAACCTCCGAGCTTGACTTTACCGTGTATGCTTCTAATGGTCTTCCTGTAGAAGTACTCGGAACAAAATGTGTAGATGTAAAGGTGGGCAGAGAGGAGTTGAAAGACCAGGGGCTTCTGGTAGTAAAGACTGTAAATGAGGAGAACGGTTTAAATATAATTTTTGGGTACTAACATTATCGGTAATTGTTTGGGAGAAGTTGTGTTCTTGCTCCAACAGCTCGCTGAGATTGCCCGACCAAGGCAGAGAGGAGTAATCCAAAGAGAGATCCGGGCCCTGGTGTGTCAGCAGCAAGCGAAGCTTACAGACGGCGAAATTGGTAATGTACGGGTCACTGACTCGGATCCTATTGTGATACCCCCAATGAGTGAAATGATCATTTGGTGCAGGGCAGCCATAGGTCTGAGAGGACAGAATTACCAAGCTGTAGTAGAACCCCACCATTCAGAACATAGACCTACACTTATGACTGCTAGAGGAGTAGTAGAAGTGATGAATGGAAGAGTACCGGTTACGGCTTCTCAATTGGGGAGATGATGAGGTAAATTTACCCCGTTATGCAACCATTGCTAAAACTACATGCTGTTGATAATAATTCTATTCTCCCGGCTGAGTCCTTAGACTCCTGTCAAATAGCGGAGGACAATGACCAGCAACTCAGGTGGCGGAGTGGTGTCAGCAACTCCATGTTGGGACGGACACCACTCCCGCTCACCAGAAGCAAGGGGTATTACGGGTGGTGCAAGAGTACGCCCAAGTGTTTAGCAAAAATCCACTTGATTTTGGGATAATTAAGGGAGTACAACATCATATCCCTACAGGCAGTCATCCTCCCATCAAAGAGCGGTATAGGCCCATACCTCCAGCTCATTATCAGAAGGCTAAAGAAATGTTGAATGATATGAAGAAAGCCGGGGTGATAAGGGATAGTTGTAGCCCCTGGGCAGCCCCTCTAGTTCTGGTTAAAAAGAAAAGATGGTAGTATGAGAATGTGTGTGGATTACAGGCAGGTGAACCGCATAACACACAAGGATGCATACCCGTTACCACGTATAGAGGAATCATTAGCTGCTCTGAAAACGGCTAACTACTTTTCTACCCTTGATCTGACTAGTGGTTACTGGCAAGTGGCTGTGGCTGAGGAGGATCGTGAGAAAACGGCTTTCACCACCCCAATGGGGCTCTGTGAGTTCGACAGAATGCCGTTTGGGCTCAGCAGTGCCCCAGGAACATTTCAGAGAGTGATGGAAAATTGTCTGGGACATCTCAATTTTGAAACCGTGCTGCTATACCTAGACGACGTTATCGTGTATTCCAAGACATATGAGGACCATCTGAAACACCTGGCAGAAGTATTCGAGTCCCTGTCTAGGTACGGGATGAAGTTGAAACCCTCAAAATGCCATCTACTCAAACAGAAGGTACAATACTTGGGGCACATCGTCAGTTCAGAAGGAGTAGCGCCGGACCCAGAGAAAGTCACTGCCATCCAGAAGTGGCCGGAGCCGAAGAACCTTAAGGAAGTGCGACAGTTCCTGGGACTAACGGGTTACTACAGGAGATTCGTGAAAGATTACACGAAGAAGGCAGCTCCTTTACAGGACCTCCTAGTAGGACAATCCCTAAAGAGCAGAAACCCTCCTTTAATTGGGGTAAGGAACAGGCTGAAGCATTCCAAAAGATGAAAGAGATCCTTACAGGTGATGAGATCTTAACCTATCCTGATTACAGCCAACCGTTCCTGTTGTACACCGACGCCAGTAATGAAGGGTTGGGAGCAGTTCTCAGTCAGAAGCAGAATGGCCAAGAAAAAGTCATCGCATATGCCAGCAGAAAACTCAGGCCAACTGAAAGGAATCCGGAAAATTATAGCAGCTTCAAGCTGGAGTTTCTGGCGCTGGTCTGGGCCATTACTGAAAGATTTAAGCACTATCTGGCCTCCAATAAGTTCACGGCGTACACAGACAACAACCCGTTAACGCACCTGGAAACCGCCAAGCTGGGCGCCATGGAGCAGCGTTGGATGGCTCGGTTGTCCAATTACCAGTTTACTATCAAGTACCGGGCAGGTCGAAAGAATGCTAATGCTGATGCGTTGTCCCGAATGCCGCATGACTCTGATACGGAAGAAGAATCGGATGACCTGGAAGAAATTGAGCTACCTGCGTTCCATCGAAATGGGGTAGTCCACGAGCATTGAGTCAACAGAAAGCAGTATGGTGCAACATTAAATCCTTTACCCCATCACAGTTGGAAAGAGACTCAGGACAGTGATCCAGTGGTCAGCCGCATCAAGGAGTTGTTAAGACAGGAAGGTTCCTCCTTGGAAAAGGATGCACCTATGTCAGCAAAGCTCCTGTGGAACGAGAAAAGCAGGTTGTTCCTATACCGTGAGAAGTTGTGCAGGAGATACGTCAACCCCAGAACCCATGAGATGGTCTGGCAAATAGTGGTCCCAAGGCAGACGTCCCAATGGTGTTGGAAGCATACCACGATCAAGCAGGACACTTTGGCTGGAGAAAGCTGGAGACCCTGTTGAGATGCCGGTTCTACTGGGTAGGGATGCGCAGCTCCATCGAGAGGTGGTGTCGGAACTGTGGACCCTGTGGTCTCAGAAGAAAGGACTACGGTAGTCAGAAGGCACCCCTGCAACCTATCCGGACGACTCGTCCTCTGGAGATTGTGGCCCTGGACCACGTCAAATTGTCGCCAAGTAGATCTGGATACTCATACGCCTTGACCATGGTGGACCATTACTCCAGATTTCTGGTGGTTGTTCCAGTTAAGGACCAGACCGCAGTGACGGCAGCGAAAACCTTTCAAGCAAGCTTCTGCAGACCGCATGGGTATCCGGAGCAAGTATTAACCGATCAAGGACCTGCTTTCGAAGCTGATTTATTCAAGGAATTCTGTCACATGTACGGGTGCAAGAAAATTAGAACAACACCATATCACCCTCAAACCAACGGTCTTTGCGAAAAAATGAACCATATTGTCCTTGATTTGTTGAGATCCTACCGTTGGAAGACAGGAATCGATGGCCGGATTTACTACCTGATTTGGTTGATTTGTATAACCATATACCTGTCAGTTCCACTAACTGCACTCCAGCCTATCTTATGAGAGCAAGGCCCGGAAGACTACCAATGGATCTAGAACTTGGAGTGGTAGAACCGGAGGCAGACGACGCCGTTGAAAACTGGGACATCAATCGGCAAGAGCAATACAGAAGAGTACAAATCTGTGTAGAGGAAAGTCTCAACAAGGCACGGGAGAAACAGGAAGATGTTTACAACCGAAATGCTCCTGCCAAGCCTTTGATGCCTGGAGAGGTAGTATTAAAAAGAAAAAGGAAGATGCACAAATTGGATAACCAGTGGGAGCAAGAACCCTACGTTGTACAAGATTCTAAATATGACAACAGAAAAGTTTGTATCATCAGTAAGGACGGAGGAAGAACAATAACCACTGTGTCCAGAGACCATTTGAAATTGTGTCCAGAACCCTTAAAATGTTGTGACAAGAACCCTGTCATCAATCAAAAAGAAAGGAAAGAAGAGGTCATACACACCGATCTGGGAGATTTTCCTGCGGATTGGCTAGACTGGGAGATGCTGTAATAGTTCCGGTGTTGCAGTTTTATCAGCCACAAGAGGAAGTTTTACCTCCAGTTGTGCCCGTGGTGCCAGTCGAGCCCGTTCAGGAGTTACCCATCCCAGCAACACCTCAACCTATGGAATCTCAAGAAGGATCATCTGAAGCAGCGCCCCATACTATGGGATCCCCTGGTGAAGCTGACTCACACCGCCCAGCCATCAGTACGCTTGCCAGATCCATAGAAAGATTGAGGCAGTTCTATAGTTTGCCGTTACGCAGTGCAGACAGATCGCAACTTAATATACCTGAGGCTACTCCACGTAGATCAGAGCGAATCACAAAAGGAAAGTTACCCATTCGATACCAGCAGTAATTATAACAAATTAATGTGAATACTGTAAAAAGTCTATATATATATATGTGTTTTTCCCTATTATGTCTTAAAATGGACTCAGAGGCTGAGGACTGAGCCAGCCCAAAAACTGTATCTTGTAAATAGTTGCACTAAGGTGCCTTTTAATGATTTCACACGAAGCCTTGACTTACCTCTGAACATAAAACCCGTGTGGTGAGGCACTGAGTGAGGTCTGCATTCGGATGTCCTGCAGCCCACCCAGGACCCACGTTGAAGGTTTGGTGCGGGTCCTTCACAAGCATATTGTCTATTTATATGAAAATGTTATTTAATGTTGTATTTTTCTATATATAATGTTTTGTTTGCAACGTTCAAGACATCCTTACCTCCCGGATGGGACGAATTAATGTTTAATGTTGATGTTTAATGCATAAACAAAATTGTCTCTTTGCATTTTACAGCCCGGGAGTGCTGTCGTTTACCATGGGGGAATGTGTAGCCCTGGTACACAATACCAGGAGGATGAGTGGAGAGGTAACGGTTAAGGGCTCTTCATGATATCATGTACACTTCGGACACACCCACCAGGGGTGTGGAGGGGAGTGCTAAGTAGTCTGAGTTCAGTTCAGTCAGTGACTCGAAGGAGTGAGGAAGTGCAGTCTTTGTGCAGTTCAGAAAGTGGAGGCCAGTACAGGTGAGCCAGTTCACCTCAGCCTGGTCAGAGCTGTGCCCCACTATTAGACGGACTGAGATATCTATTAAGAGTTGAGCATATCGAAGGGCATAGTGGAAGAGAACAGAGAAGTGCCATAAGTATAGGATACCTGCACATTGTTACCGGTCACTGGGGACCGAAGGATCACTAAAGCTTCACGCTTAGTGGTAAGAAAACCAGAGGCTTATCGGACCTTAGGTCGTGGCAAGCATCCCTGAAGAGTCAGTACGTATCTGGGGTCAGGGAGAGTGAGAACCTTGAGCCTGATCAGCAAGAATAGGAACTCAGCTCTCTCACAGGAAGGCTCCGACCACAAAACTGACCGGGCAGAACAGCTTTGGAATAGCTGGAGATATAGAGGGAACTACGCTTCAGGCTGGTTGGACTCATCAACATTGGACAGTAAAGGAGGCCCCTAACTTGCTTAGCCGTTGCCTCAAAGCTCATCCTCCATCAACCCCATCAGCCTCCCTGGGACCTGCCTTACCATCTTACAAGTAAAGGTATGGAAATGTGTCGACCCGCCACCACAATTGTGGGTTACCAGGGCAATGGGGTACTCAGAGCCGAGCCCGTAGAAGTCTATGGGGATTGTTGTCACAGGTAGCTGTGGCTCGGTCTGTGGCCCGGGCGGTCTGGCGTATGTTGTTGGGGATATATTTACAGGGGGTTGATTTATGTACAGTTCGTGACGCCACCTGTAGTGTTCTGGTAATTAGTACCAGCGCTGCTGTAGATCTCTGAGGGGATGGTGAGGCAGCTAGATGTCGGGTCCCCTACAGGTGGGACTCTTCCTCAGGTCGGTAGTTAGGTAGGGATTGTGCAGGCATGCAGTAATAACTCAGTCTCACACAGTCAAAGTCTTTCCATACCTTTACTTGCAGAATGGTAAAGCAGGTCCCAGGGAGGCTGATGGGGTTGATGGAGGATGAGCTTTGAGGCAACGGTTAAGCAAGTTAGGGGCCTCCTTTAACTCCAGTGAAGCTGAGTACGACCAGCATGAAGCGTAGTCCTCTCTATAATTCCAGCTATCCTTTAGCTGTTCTGCCCGATCAGTGTTGTGGTTGGAGCCTTTTTGTGAGAAAGATGATTTCCTATATTGTCGTGCACTGACTCACGGTCCTCACTTCCCTCTGACCCCAGTTACGTACTGACTATAAGGGGCTTATCCGCCGCGACCTAGGGTCCGGTAGATTTCTGGTTATATTATCACCTTGCTTGAAACAAAGATGATCCTTCGGTCCCCAGTAACCGGTAGATTCGTGCAGGTATTCTTCACCTATAGCACTTCCTTGCTTTCTTCCACTTTTGCCCTTCGACTTGCTCAGTTCTCAGGAGATATTTCAGCCTGTTTCCAGTGGGGCACAGCTTTGACTAGGCTCGGGTACGTTAAAGTACCTATACTAGACTCCACAATTTGAAGCTGAAGATAGAGCAGAGTCCCTAAGACGTCTTGTCTCTCCTAAGTCTGGACACACTCTCCTACTCTGTCCAAGGACAGGAAACTGACTTCTCACTCTGAAGTCCAGACACAGACTGACTAAATCACTCCCTTCCACACCCCTACTGGGCGTGTTTTAAGGTACATGATGACATGAAGAACACTTAACCTTTACCTCTCCACTCATCCTCCTGGTATTGTGTACCAGGGCTACACATTCCCCCATGGTAAATGACAGCACTCCCGGGCTGTAAAATACAAGAAGACAGAAAATTTTGTTTATGCATAACAACAAACATTAACTTCTTCCCATCCGGGAGGTGAGAACACCTTGAACGTTACGAACAATAACATTTTACATATAGAAATACAAAAGTATCAAATAGCATTTTCAATAAATAGATATACAAGATACTTGTGAAGGACCCGCACCAAACCTTCAACGTGGGTCCTGGGTGGGCTGCAGGACATCCAAATGCAGACCTCACTCAGTGCCACACCACACGGGTTTTTGGTTCAGAGGTGAGTCAAGGTTTCATGTGAAACCATTAAGAAGGCACTTTAGTGCAACTATTTACAGGATACAGTTTTTGGGCTGGCTCAGTCCTCAGCCTCTGAGTCCATTGTTAAACGAAGACATAATAGAGAAAAAACACATTTATATATATAGATTTTTACAATGTTCACACAAATTCGTTATAATCACTGCTGATATCTAATGGGTAATTTCCCTTTTGTGATTCTTTCTGATCTACGTGGTGTAGTTTCAGGTATAACAAGTTGCGATCTGTCTGCACTGCGTAACGGCAAACTATAGAACTGCCTTAACCTTTCTATGGATCTGGCAAGCGTACTGATGGCTGGGCGGTGTGAGTCAGCTTCACCAGGAGATCCCATAGTATGGGGCGCTGCTTCAGATGATCCATCTTGAGGTTCCACAGGTTGAGGTGTTGCTGGGATGGGTAACTCTGAGCGGGCTCAACTGGCACCACAGGCACAACTGGAGGTAGAACTTCCTCTTGTGGCTGATAAAACTGCAACACTGGAATTATCACAGCATCTCCCAGTCGGGGCCAATCCGCAGGAAAATCTCCCAGATCGGTGTGTAGGACCTCTTCCTTCCTTTCTCTTTGATTGAAGACAGGGTTCTTTTCACAACTCTTTAAGTGTTCTGGACACAACTTCAAATGATCTCTGGACACAGTGGTCGTTGTTCTTCCTCCGTCTTTACTGACGACACAAACTTTTCTGTTGTCGTATTTAGAATCTTGTATGACGTAGGGTTCTTGCTCCCACTGATTATCCAATTTGTGCATCTTCCTTTTTCTTTTTAATACTACCTCTCCAGGCATCAAAGGCTTGGCAGGAGCATTTCGGTTGTAAACATCTTCCTGTTTCTCCCGTGCCTTATTAAGACTTTCCTCTACACAGATTTGTACTCTTCTGTATTGCTCTTGCCGATTGACGTCCCAGTTCTCAACAGCGTCGTCTGCCTCCGGTTCTACCACTCCAAGTTCTAGATCCATTGGTAGTTTTCCGGGCCTTGCTCTCATAAGATAGGCTGGAGTGCAGTTAGTTGAGCTTACAGGTATATGGTTGTACAAATCAACCAAATCAGGTAGTAAATCCGGCCATCGATTCCTGTCTTCCAACGGTATGGATCTCAACAAGTCAAGGACAATATGGTTCATCTTTTCACAAAGACCGTTGGTTTGAGGGTGATATGGTGTTGTTTTATTTTCTTGCACCCGTACATATGACAGAATTCCTTGAATAAATCAGCTTCGAAAGCAGGTCCCTGATCGGTTAAGACTTGCTCGGGATACCCATGCGGTCTGCAGAAGCTTGCTTGAAAGGTCTTCGCGGCCGTCACTGCGGTCTGGTCTTTCACTGGAACGACTACCAGAAATCTGGAGTAATGGTCCACCATGGTCAAGGCGTATGAGTATCCAGATCTACTCGGCGACAGTTTGACGTGGTCCAGGGCCACAATCTCCAGGGGACGAGTCGTCCGGATAGGTTGCAGGGGGGCCTTTTGACTACCGTAGTCCTTTCTTCTGAGACCACAGGGTCCACAGTTCCGACACCACCTCTCGACAGAGCTGCGCATCCCTACCCAGTAGAACCGGCATCTCAACAGGGTCTCCAGCTTCCTCCAGCCAAAGTGTCCTGCTTGATCGTGGTACGCTTCCAACACCATTGGGACGTCTGCCTTGGGGACCACTATTTGCCAGACCATCTCATGGGTTCTGGGGTTGACGTATCTCCTGCACAACTTCTCACGGTATAGGAACAACCTGCTTTTCTCGTTCCACAGGAGCTTGGCTGACATAGGTGCATCCTTTTCCAGAGAGGAGCCTTCCTGTCTTAACAACTCCTTGATGCGGCTGACCACTGGATCACTGTCCTGAGTCTCTTTCCAACTATGATGGGGTAAAGGATTTAATGTTGCACCATTCTGCTTTCTGTGGACTCGATGCTCGTGGACTACCCCATTTCGATGGAACGCGGGTAGCTCAATTTCTTCCAGGTCGTCCGATTCTTCTTCCGTATCAGAGTCATGCGGCATTCGGGACAATGCGTCGGCATTAGCATTCTTTCGACCTGCCCGGTACTTGATAGTAAACTGGTAATTGGACAACCGAGCCATCCATCGCTGCTCCATGGCACCCAGCTTGGCGGTTTCCAGGTGCGTTAACGGGTTGTTGTCTGTGTACGCCGTGAACTTATTGGAGGCCAGATAGTGCTTAAATCTTTCAGTAATGGCCCAGACCAGCGCCAGAAACTCTAGCTTGAAGCTGCTATAATTTTCCGGATTCCTTTCAGTTGGCCTGAGTTTTCTGCTAGCATATGCGATGACTTTTTCTTGTCCATTCTGCTTCTGACTGAGAACGGCTCCCAACCCTTCATTACTGGCGTCGGTGTACAACAGGAACGGTTGGCTGTAATCAGGATAGGTTAAGATCTCATCACCTGTCAGGATCTCTTTCATCTTTTGGAATGCTTCAGCCTGTTCTTTACCCCAATTAAAGGGAGGGTTTCTGCTCTTTAAGGATTGTCCTACCAGGAGGTCCTGTAAAGGAGCTGCCTTCTTCGTGTAATCTTTCACGAATCTCCTGTAGTAACCCGTTAGTCCAGGAACTGTCGCACTTCCTTAAGGTTTTTCGGCTCCGGCCACTTCTGGATGGCAGTGACTTTCTCTGGGTCCGGCGCTACTCCTTCCGAACTGACGATGTGCCCCAAGTATTGTACCTTCTGCTTGAGTAGATGGCATTTTGAGGGTTTTAATTTCATCCCGTACCTGGACAGGGACTCGAATACTTCTGCCAGGTGCTTCAGATGGTCCTCATAAGTCTTGGAATACACGATGACGTCGTCTAGGTATAGCAGCACGGTTTCAAAATTGAGATGTCCCAGACAGTTTTCCATCACTCTCTGAAATGTTCCTGGGGCACTGCTGAGCCCAAACGGCATTCTGTCGAACTCACAGAGCCCCATTGGGGTGGTGAAAGCCGTTTTCTCACGATCCTCCTCAGCCACAGCCACTTGCCAGTAACCACTAGTCAGATCAAGGGTAGAAAAGTAGTTAGCCGTTTTCAGAGCAGCTAGTGATTCCTCTATGCGTGGTAGCGGGTATGCATCCTTGTGTGTTATGCGGTTCACCTGCCTGTAATCCACACACATTCTCATACTACCATCTTTCTTTTTAACCAGAACTAGAGGGGCTGCCCAGGGACTACAACTATCCCTTATCACCCCCGCTTTCTTCATATCATTCAACATTTCTTTAGCCTTCTGATAATGAGCTGGAGGTATGGGCCTATACCGCTCTTTGATGGGAGGATGACTGCCTGTAGGGATATGATGTTGTACTCCCTTAATTGTCCCAAAATCAAGTGGATTTTTGCTAAACACTTGGGCGTACTCTTGCACCACCCGTAATACCCCTTGCTTCTGGTGAGCGGGAGTGGTGTCCGTCCCAACATGGAGTTGCTGACACCATTCCGCCACCTGGGTTGCTGGGTCATTGTCCTCCTCTATTTGACAGGAGTCTAAGGACTCAGCCGGGAGAATAGAATTATTATCAACAGCATGAAGTTTAGCAATGGTTGCATAACGGGGTAAATTTACCTCATCATCTCCCAATTGAGAAGCCGTACAGGTACTCTTCCATTCACCACTTCTACTACTCCTCTAGCAGTCATAAGTGTAGGTCTATGTTCTGAATGGTGGGGTTCTACTACAGCTTGGTAATTCTGTCCTCTCAGACCTATGGCTGCCCTGCACCAAATGATCATTTCACTCATTGGGGGTATCACAATAGGATCTGAGTCAGTGACCCGTACATTACCAATTTCGCCGTCGGTAAGCTTCGCTTGCTGCTGACACACCAGGGCCCGGATCTCTCTTTGGATTACTCCTCTCTGCCTTGGTCGGGCAATCTCAGCGAGCTGTTGGAGCAAGAACACAACTTCTCCCAAACAATTACCGATAATGTTAGTACCCAAAATGATATTTAAACCGTTCTCCTCATTTACAGTCTTTACTACCAGAAGCCCTTGGTCTTTCAACTCCTCTCTGCCCACCTTTACATCTACACATTTTGTTCCGAGTACTTCTACAGGAAGACCATTCGAAGCATACACAGTAAAGTCAAGGCTCGGAGGTTTAAGACTGTCCATTGACCAGTACTTGGTATATAGAGCATCAGGTATTAGGGTCACCTGGGACCCAGTGTCTAACAATGCTGGAACAGCAATACCATCTAGAATAATAGACAGGTAGGGTCGCCCGCCCACATACCTGCGGTTCCAGTCTAGGGGGGCCTGACGGGTATTCTCCTGGGTGTTGGCCCTTGGACCCAGGTTCTGCCCGTTTAAAGGACACTGTGTAGACAGATGACCTTTCCGGTTGCAGCGATAACAGATGATCTCTCGACGAGAAGGGTGTTGATCAGAGGTTGCTCCTGGGGGTGGCGTTGTCCTCCTCCGGGGGGGCGACGTCTTCTTTCTTCTCCGGTGCATCCACGGAACGTCCTCTGGGCAGTCAGCTAACAAGATCTTCCCTTCCTCTTCTTTCCGCAGCTGTAGGGCACTCATCACAGCGGCCAGATTTTTAGTCAGCTGGCGCACCTCTGAGCGCAGACAGTCCAATTCACTAGGAGGTGTCACCTGCGTTTTGGTTTCTGCCACTAGCGGGGAACAGGGGGTTACTGCCGGTTCCAGAGTGACTTCACCCTGATGATGTTGGGTGGCCACCTCAGGTTTGCCCAGGGGCCGCAGCCCTTTTATTGCCATGTCCTTTAGGGCATCAAAGGTAGCATCCGGATGATCTAAGGACCACCAATTTACAGTTCTGCGTTCCTCTGGGGATCTCAATCCCTGTATAAACTGTTCTTTCAACATTTTATTCTCATGGAGAGCATTTAAATTGTTAATTTGCTTGAGTGCTTTCAGGGCTCCTTGCAATCGGCAAGCATAGTCCCGGATGCTGTCACCTGGCTGTTGTGAACAGTGATAGAAGGCCATCCGGAGATCCGTTTCTGTGCGGTCTTCAAATATGGCATTTAGTTTAAGGAAAATCGCAGGTACCGACTCCAGATCAACGGTATCCCAAGTCTCCACTTCCCTCTCAGCAGCGCCAGTTAACTGCCCTATTAACACAGCAGCTTTTTGTTTCTCAGGCATGGAGTACATTTCCAATAGGCTGCTTAACTTCCGCTTGAAGCCTGATAATGTGCCTGGCTCACCGCTGTACTGGGGAAGCCATTTCGCCCCAGGCATATATGGAAGCGTTAGTGGCATGATCGGGACTACCGGACTAGGTGCAGGGCCTGCGCCTCCATCTGGCGCTACAATACCAGACGGTGCGGGATTAAGCCCTCCGGCCGGGGCCTCACTGTCAGCCGGTTGTTGTGACATCTTAGCGCCCCCTTGGTTAAACGGAGCCTACCGGTTTCAGATGCTGCTTCTTCACAGACACCGCAGTGGGAACAGGACCTTCGTCGCAGGCGCTCTGATGTCAGAGCGTTCACTTCCTGTTGCAGGACCTGCCGCTCTATTTTGCGATGCAATTTGCTATGCGGATTGCAATGCAGATTGTGATGCAGTTTGCTATGCGGATTGCGATGCGGTTTGCGATGCAGATTGCTATGCAGTTTGCTATGCGGTTTGCGATGCAGATTGCTATGCAGTTCGCTATGCGGTTTGCGATGCAGATTGCTATGCAGTTTGCGATGCGGTTTGCGATGCGGTTTGCGACGCAGATTGCTATGCAGTTTGGGGTGCAGGTTGGGGGCGTGTCCAAGCAACAGCGCGCTTTTTCAGGTCCGCCCACCTTCTTCTCCAGCGCCTGAGGGCGCGAATATGGCGGCAAAATGGCGGATTTTAGCGCCAAACAACAGCAACAGTCTTTTTCGCCAAAACACTCCACAGGCACACAGGGCTCGCAATGCTGCAAGTTTCGTATCCTGTTCGTGACGCCAAGTATTTGTGTCGACCCGCCACCACAATTGTGGGTTACCAGGGCAATGGGGTACTCAGAGCCGAGCCCGTAGAAGTCTATGGGGATTGTTGTCACAGGTAGCTGTGGCTCGGTCTGTGGCCCGGGCGGTCTGGCGTATGTTGTTGGGGATATATTTACAGGGGGTTGATTTATGTACAGTTCGTGACGCCACCTGTAGTGTTCTGGTAATTAGTACCAGCGCTGCTGTAGATCTCTGAGGGGATGGTGAGGCAGCTAGATGTCGGGTCCCCTACAGGTGGGACTCTTCCCTCAGGTCGGTAGTTAGGTAGGGATTGTGCAGGCATGCAGTAATAACTCAGTCTCACACAGTCAAAGTCTTTCCATACCTTTACTTGCAGAATGGTAAAGCAGGTCCCAGGGAGGCTGATGGGGTTGATGGAGGATGAGCTTTGAGGCAAACGGTTAAGCAAGTTAGGGGCCTCCTTTAACTCCAGTGAAGCTGAGTACGACCAGCATGAAGCGTAGTCCTCTCTATAATTCCAGCTATCCTTTAGCTGTTCTGCCCGATCAGTGTTGTGGTTGGAGCCTTTTTGTGAGAAAGATGATTTCCTATATTGTCGTGCACTGACTCACGGTCCTCACTTCCCTCTGACCCCAGTTACGTACTGACTATAAGGGGCTTATCCGCCGCGACCTAGGGTCCGGTAGATTTCTGGTTATATTATCACCTTGCTTGAAACAAAGATGATCCTTCGGTCCCCAGTAACCGGTAGATTCGTGCAGGTATTCTTCACCTATAGCACTTCCTTGCTTTCTTCCACTTTTGCCCTTCGACTTGCTCAGTTCTCAGGAGATATTTCAGCCTGTTTCCAGTGGGGCACAGCTTTGACTAGGCTCGGGTACGTTAAAGTACCTATACTAGACTCCACAATTTGAAGCTGAAGATAGAGCAGAGTCCCTAAGACGTCTTGTCTCTCCTAAGTCTGGACACACTCTCCTACTCTGTCCAAGGACAGGAAACTGACTTCTCACTCTGAAGTCCAGACACAGACTGACTAAATCACTCCCTTCCACACCCCTACTGGGCGTGTTTTAAGGTACATGATGACATGAAGAACACTTAACCTTTACCTCTCCACTCATCCTCCTGGTATTGTGTACCAGGGCTACACAGAAAGACGCTGACCGTGTGAGACTGAGTTATTTACTTGCATGCCTGCACAACCCTGCTTTAACTACCGACCTGAGGAAGAGTCCTACCTGTAGGGGACCCGACATCTAGCTGCATCACCATCCCCTCAGAGATCTACAGCAGCGCTGGTACAAATTACCAGAGACTACAGGTGGCGTCACGAACTGTAAATATATCTATCCCCTGTAAATATTCCCCCAACATACGCCAGACCGCTAGGGCCACAGACCGAGCCACCGCTACCTGTGACAATCCCCATAGACTTCCATGGGCTCGGCTCTGAGTACCCCATTGCCCTGGTAACCCACAATTGTGGTGGCGGGTCGACACACTTTACAGTTTGCACACATTATTATCGCTGTCCCCGATGGGGCTCACAATCTAAATTCCCTGTGAGTATCTCCAGTATTATATCAGATTATATCAGAAATGCAGGATAGACAGCATGGTGGCTGGCCTCTTAGATCAGCACTCCTGTTATCTTTAGTATTAGATCTGAAAGAGAGGGTGGACAGCAATGTGAGTGGCATCTTCTCACCTAAGAACACCTGTTATCTTTAGTATTAGATCAGAAAACAGGGTGGGCAGCAATGTGACTGGCTTCTTCTTACATCAGCAGCCATAATATCTCCAGTATTAGGTCAGTTAGACAGGGTGGACAGCAGTGTGAGCAGCCTCTTATTTTAACCCCTTTCCTACATATGATGTTGACATGCACCACAATTGTGGATACCAGGGCTATGGGGTACTCGGAGCCGAACCCATTGATTTCTATGGGAGATGTCACTGGCAGTGGGACTCGGTCCGTGGCCCTGGCGGTCATGCAATGGGGGATATATACAGGGGATTATTAGGATAGGTAGTTCGTGACGCCACCTGTGGTATCTGATCAATTGGACCAGCGCTGCTATGAGAATCTTCACAGGGGATGTTATGGGGCAGCTGGGTGGTAAGTCTCCCACAGGTGAGACTGGTCCCTGGAAGTCTATGGTGATGATGCAGGGTGTAGTTAAGAATTCAGTCACACACAATGCAGCTTCTTTTCATACCTTTACTGGTAGATGGTTCAGGCAGGTCCCGGGGAGCTGGTCGGGGTGGAGAATGCACATTCGGGATACCGCTGAGCAGGTTAGAGGCCTCCTTTACTTCATATATATCTGAGTCCAAACTTGCATGAAGCGAAGTTAACTCTGCAATCTCCAGCTTTCTCAATAGCTGCAAAGCCCGGCCGACATTGTGGTGGAGCCTTCTATGTCTCTGAGTATCAGATGTTGAAAAGAACAAAGTCCCTCTATGCAGGGCCCTGCTAAAAGTCCTTGTTCTCCCTGACTCCGTTTACGTATTGGCGCTTAGGGCTGCTCTCTGCGACCTGTAGTCCAGATAGCCTCCGGTTATCTTGTTACTAAGCTTGAAACTCTAGCAACGCTTCGGACCCCGGTGTCCGGTGAATTAGTGCAGATAATTTGGTACCTGAAGCACTTCTCTCTGTCTTCTCCACTGCGCCCTTCGCCCTGCTCTCGCTCTTATCATAAGCACTTGTAGCTTTTGATGGTAATGTCAGCTTTCTCCAGAGCTCGCTGAGCAGCTCTCAGTATCCTCCTTGTTTCAGCTTCTGTTGAGGTACTGATTAAGGGTAGCTCTGACTAGGCTAGGATGATTCACTTCACCCGTACTAGCCTCCACTTCCTTGTCAGGTGAGCTACGCTAGCTCTGCGAGGATTCAGTCCTCTCTCCTCTCCCTCCAAGTCCAGACTGGACTGACACTGAACTGCACTGTCCTAAGACAGGAAACTGACTGCTCTGAGCTCTTCTCAGACAGGAAACTATCTGACTCTGCTACGTGTCACTCCCTTTTATACCCCTAGTGCGTGTGTCTAAAAGTGTGAGTGAAGTGAATGGATAGCAAGCTTTTGCGGTTACCTTCCTGTGCATTCTCCTGGATTTATGTGTGCCTGACATAGCTGGGCCACACAATGTACTATCCGGTCCAGGTGACCTGGGCCTTAAGTCCCAGTGACGGGATAGTACGTCATACGCAATCAGCTGCGCTCACGGGGGGAGCCCAGCTGATCGAGGGTGGGTGTCAGCTGATTATCACAGCTGACACCCAGCAGTATGTGCCAAGAGCGGTCACGGACTGCTCCTGCACATTAACCCCCGGCAAACTGCGATCGCGCTGTTCCGTGGGCCTCCCTGCAGGCCCCTGGATCCAAGATGGCCGCAGGGTCCTTCTGGGTCCTGCAGGGAGGTGGCTTCTCAGTGCCTGCTGAGAGCAATCGCTGAGAAAGCCTTATGCAGTGCCTGTCAGATCGCTGACAGTGTGCACAGAGTGCTGTGCACACTGTCAGATCAACGATCTGACACTATATAGTGATGTCCAACCCTGGGACAAAGTAAAAATGTAAAAAAATAAAAACAACATATGTAAAAAAAATCCCTAAACAAATGTAAAAAAAAAAATTCCCCAATAAACACATTATTATTTTGTAAATTAAAAAGAACAATAAAAGTACACATATTTAGTATCGCCGCATCCGTAACGACCCGCCCTATAAAACTGTCCCACTAGTTGACCCCTTTAGTGAACCCCTTAAAAAAACAAGGCAAAAAATCAATGCTTTATCATCATACTGCCAAACAAAAAGTGGAATAACACGCAATCAAAAAGACCGATATAAATAAACATGGTCCCGCTGAAAACATCATCTTGTCCCGCAAAAAACGAGCTGCCATACAGCATCATCAACGAAAAAATTAAAAAATTATAGCTCGCAGAATAAAGCGATGCAAAATAATTATTTTTTATATAAAATTGTTTTTACTGTATAAAAGCCCAAAACAAAAAAAATTATATAGATGAGGTATCGCTGTAATCGTACTAACCCGAAGAATAAAACTACTTTATCAATTTTACCACATGTAGAATGGTATAAACGCCCCCCCCAAAAGAAATTCATGAATTGCTAGTTTTTGTTCATTCTGCCTCCCAAAAATCGTAATAAAAAGCGATCAAAAAATGTCATGTGCTCGAAAATGGTACCAACAAAAACATCAAATCGTCCTGCAAAAAATAAGACCTAACATGACTCTGTGGGCCAAAATATGGAAAAATTATAGCTCTCAAAATGTGGTGATGCAAAAACTATTTTTTGCAATAAAAAGTGTCTTTTAGCTTGTGACAGCTGCCAAACATATATAAATAGTAAATCAAACACCCCTTTATCACCTCCCTAGTTAGGGAAAAATAATAAAATGTAAAAAATGTATTTATTACTATTTTCCCGTTAGGGTTAGGGGTGTGTTAGGGTTAGGGGTGTGTTAGGGTTAGGTTTGTGATTAGGGTTATGGTTAGGGTTGGGATTAGGGTTATGGGTGTGTTAGGGTTAGGTTTGTGGTTAGAGTTATGGTTGGGGTTGGGATTAGGGTTAGGGGTGTGTTGGGGTTAGGGTTGAAGTTAGAATTGGGGAGTTTCCACTGTTTAGGCACATCAGGGGCTTTCCAAACGTGACATGGTGTCTGATCTCAATTCCAGCCAATTCTGCGTTGAAAAAGTCAAATGGAGCTCCTTCCCTTCTGAGCTCTGCCATGCGCCCAAACAGTGGTTTACCCCCACATATGGGGTTTCAGCGTACTCAGGATAAATTGCACAATAACTCATGGGAAAATAAATAAGTTCCTTAGGGGGTCTAGTTTCCAAAATGGTGTCATTTGTGGGGGGTTTCCACTGTTTAGGCACATCAGGGGCTCTCCAAACGCAACGTGGCGTCCAATCTCAATTCCAGCCAATTTTGGTTTGAAAAAGTCAAATGGCGCTCCTTCCCTTCTGAGCTCTGCCGTGCGCCCAAACAGTGGTTCATCCCACATATGGGCTATCAGTGTACTCAAGACAAATTGGGCAACAACTTTTGTGGTCCAATTTCTCCTTTTACCCTTGGGAAAATAAAAAATTGGTGACTAAAATATAATTTTTGTTGGAAAAAAATAGGATTTTTTATTTTCATGCCCGGGCATTATAAACTTGTGTGAAGCACTTGGGGGTTCAAAGTGCTCACCACAGATCTAGATACGTTCCTTAGGGGGTCTAGTTTCCAAAATGGTGTCACTTGTGGGGGGTTTCCACTGTTTAGGTACATCAGGGGCTCTGCAAACTGAACATGACACCCATGAAAGTCTGCATTCCAAAAAATCATTAATTCCTTTCCGAGCCCTGCCGTGCGCCCAAACAGTTCCCCCCCACACATGGGGTATCAGTGTACTCAGGACAAATTGGACAACAACTTTTGGGGTCCAATTTTCTTGGGAAAAATCAAAAATTGGGGACTAAAACATCATTTTTGTGGAAATTGTTTTTTTTCACACCCAGGCATTATAAACTTTAGTGAAACACTTGGGGGTTCAAAGTGCTCACAACAGATCTAGATAAGTTCCTTAGGGGGTCTAGTTTCCAAAGTGCTGTCACTTGTGGGGGGTTTCCACTGTTTAGGCATATCAGGGTCTCTCCAAACGCGACATGGCGTCCCATATCGATTTCAGCCAATTTTGTTTTGAAAAAGTCAAATGGCGATTCTTCCCTTCCGAGCTCTGCCGTGCGCCCCACACATGGGCTATCAGTATACTCAAGACAAATTGGACAACAACTTTTGTGGTCCAATTTCTCCTTTTACCCTTGGGTGTTATGTTTCGGTAGCTGAGGAGTGCAGGTAAAAAAGGCAATACACCAGAGAAGTTGGAATCTATGAGATTGCAGTACCCTGACTAACCACCACAACTAGAGGCAGCCGTGGAGCGTTCCTACGTTGGTCCTAGACGCCTCGTCACAGCCTGAGAAACTAACTACACCTAAAGATAGAAAGAGGAAAGCTATCTGCCCCGGAGCAGATCCCCAAAGAACATAGAAAGCCCCCAAACATGTAATGGCGGTTAGACAAGATGAAATACTGACACAGACAGAAAATAGTATGAGCAAACGTTGGGGCCCAAACTACCTAAATAGAAAAGGATAGGAAGGGCACTTACTGCAATCCCAAAAAACCCTGAAAAGCACCAACTCTACTAATTTCAAAATCACCTGAGATCACACGACCTCTACCACCTAAATTAGTTCTCTGGTGTAACAAAATCAAAACAGCAGCCACTGAAAAAACTGGAAAAAGCAAAAGTACAAACATCAGTGGCTGAACTAAACTGAGAGGGCAAAAGCCCCCGGAGGGGACCCTGAAGGCTCCCACAGAAGTGCAGGACAAAATGCAAAAATCAAGCACAAAAACAAAAAGAAGAAAATGTCTTATCTGTTAGCAGGAGATGCAGACACGACACAGCAGGCTACAAAGGAAACAGGACTCAAGGATTGAGACCAGAACAATTGATCACCGGCAACCCTGATGGGAAGGCGACTCCCTTATATAAGACCAGTCAGTAACACCTGATTCCCACTCCTCACAATCTTCACTGGACAGTCCAGTACCGCTTGTAACCACCAGAGGGAGCCTCTGCTCAGAACTCATTTCAAGTCCATTCACAACACTTGGGAAAATAAAAAAATGGTGACTAAAATATAATTTTTGTGGGAAAAAAATAGGATTTTTTATTTTCATGCCCGGGCATTATAAACTTGTGTGAAGCACTTGGGGGTTCAAAGTGCTCACCACAGATCTAGATAAGTTCCTTAGGGGGTCTAGTTTCCAAAATGGTGTCACTTGTGGGGGGTTTCCACTGTTTAGGCCTCACTGGAGAAGCTTATCTCCATCTCTACCCGCATCGACCTCCGTTTTCACGAGCAGAGGTTGGAGCGGGCCCAGTGTAGGCAGAGCTTTTGGCTGCTTCCTTCTCCCTGGTGGCCAAAGCGTCCTTTACATGATCAGCCAGACCTCTCCAGTATACCAGAATGAGGACTTTATCCGGCCACTCTAACTCGGAGGCCAGAGTCCGAAATTGGAGCGAAAACTGACTGACCATGGACGAACCCTGTGACATTGCCAGCAGTTGGAGCGCCGTATCGTGGGTGACCTGAGGGCCTAAAAAGACCTTTCTAAGAGCCTCCAGAAACTGAGGAGCACTCCGCACCACACAATCGTCGCGCTCCCACAGCGGCGTTGCCCATTCCAATGCTCTGCCCGACAGAAGTGAAGCTATGAAACCCACTTGTGCCCGCTCCGTGGGAAAACATCCAGCCAGAAGCTCGAGCTGGATAGAGCACTGGCTTACGAATCCCCGACAATGTTTACTGTCACCAGAAAACTTTTCTGGAAGCGGGAGATGGGATAAGGTCGGAGCAGAGGTGGCAGAGGACAAACTGGCTGCCGCTGCGCTAGCAGCCTGAACAGCGACTGCGGTAACATCCACAGCTGAGGTTGTGCGCTTGAGAGCCACCAACCTACCCTCCAGCTGCTGGATGATCTGCCGTAGACGCTGGTCGTCCGCCATTTTACTAGCCAGACCTTGGCGCTAGTATTATGTTAGGGTCTGCGGAACGCACCTAATAGATAATGTAGAGAGGTGCGTTCGCAGCCCGGGGTCCATCGTGCAGGCAGAGCCCGCTGCTAGTAAGATGGCGTAAGTAGCGAACTCTGTTATCTCGCAGAGTCGCTAAAATAAATGCCGTAGCGCGCTGTGGCAGTTAGTGTGAACTCTGTTAATCCCCAGAGCCACTAGCGGGAATGCCACAGCGCTATATGGCGATAAGTGTGAACTCACTTAGCTTCAGTGAGCCGCAAAGTAAAACGCTAGGGCGCTGACCAGCGTTATAAAGCGAACCCTGTTGCGTCACAGAGCTGCTGAGAAAAAGACTGTGTCCTGTTAAACTCACAGGGAACACAGATGACTGCTAAGCGGATTGCAGTCTGTGGTCATGCAGTCAGAACACAAGCAATAATCTCCTCACCGGAGTAGCCGGTGTTCTAATGGCGTTTTCAGCCGAGCCCTGAACACGTGCATACAATCTCCTCACCGGAGGTGCCGGTATTCTAGGGGCTTATTTCAGCCAGACCTAACCACATGCATACATGACCACACTGGCGCAAGCACGTAACAGATTTGATACTAGCGCATGGCGGCCCAGCCATGCCACCCTTTTATAGTAGCAACTGCAGGACCTACCAGCAAAGGACCAATGCGAAACCATTCCAGAACACATGTAGTTTCAGGACCTTCCTGCCGACCAATGGGAGTCGCTGCTGTAACCGAGCATGTGACCCCTGATCTCCAATGGGAGATCTTGCCCTGGGCATGCTCAGATGGAGAAAGCAGGGACTTAGTTCCCGAACTGCCTGCTCCAGCACTGGTTATAATACAGGAACCAGGAAAGACCGCAACAAGCTTCTGCACAGTGTTAAACTGGGCGAGACGCTGGGACTGACGTCTCTGCTGAGCAGGCTCCACTTCGGCTGGATATGGATGGGGGACCGCAGCGGGACTGGCTCGAGATTCCCCTTGTGCTGCAATGGGAGCTCGATCCCTAACACCAGCGATCTCACAGGCAGTGCTGCAGGCTTCCCTGCAGGACCCGGTGGCCATCTTGGATCCGGGGCCTTGCAGGGAGGAAGGCCTCAGAACAGCGCGATCACATCCCTTCGCGATGTGCCCCTGATACACCACGATCATGTTTGATCGCGGTGTGCCAGGGGTTAATGTGTTGGGAGCGGTCCGTGACTGCTCCTGGCACATAGTGCGGGAGCGCACCTGATCGCCTAGGACGTACTATCCCGTCCCTGGGAATTAAGTCCCAGGTTACATGGACGGGATAGTACGTCTGATGACAGAAAGAGGTTAAGGGAATAAAAATTCAAAGTTTGAAAATTGCAAAATTTTCAAAATTTTTGCCATATTTCCATTTTTTTCATAAATAAACACAAGTTATATTGAAGAAATGTTACCACTAACCTGAAGTACAATATGTCACGAGAAAACAATCTCAGAATCGCGAGGGATCCGTTGAAGCGTTTTAGGCCGGCGTCACACTGGCGACAGAATCGGACGACTGCAATACGATCAAATATCGTATTGCAGTCTGCCCTATGTTAATCTATGGAGCAGCTCCCAGTATCAGATTTTTTGTGGTCCGTTTTAAACGTCCGTGTGCAATCGCAGCATGCTGCGATTGTCACCGATTGTGGGTCGACTATCGCCAATGCAAGTCTATGGGAGCGATGAAAAATCAGATTACAAACGGACCGCACGTGTGACTTGCGATTAAATCGCATCGGTGTCCTTTAGAAAAGCCGGCAATTCATCCCCGGCTATACTGTAAAATCACACTGACAGCTTTAATAAAGAATAGAAAGAATAGATATACACACATAGAACACATATATATATATATATATATATATACATGTAATTGTGACATGTATATATACATATATTTATAGTTCTTACACTTCTACATACTGTAATAGCCGCTAATTCAATTGCCGGCTTTTGTGAAATCACAGAAGCCGACATGAAATGATACATTGTTTAGACACAGTTAACCATGTCATTTACTGTATTTTGATATATGGTTTGAACTTACAATTACAGAAGTGTATGTGTGCCAAATTTCAGACATGTAGGGGTTAATTAAAGGTGTAAATTCGTTGAAAAAAAATGTGTGGGCTCCCGCTGTATTTTCTCCACCAGACAGACAAAGCAAGCGAGGGGGGCAGATAATAATAGCCTAGGGAGGGTACATTTTTTTTGTGCCCCCCTGGCTACTAACATCTGCCCCCAGACACCCCAGAAAGGGCAAATCTATAATTAGATTTGCCCTTTCTGGCACTTTGCCCGTCTATTCCCATTGCCCTGTAGCGGTGGCGAATGGGTTAATAAGGGGTTACAGCCATCTTGCAATTGGAAGGTGACTGTGAGCCAGGTTAATAATTGAGAGCTGTCAATTAGACAACTATCAATTAATCCTATTGAAGTAAATAAAAAAACACACACACTTTAAGAATAAATAATTTTAATGAAATAAAAACACATTTTTTAGACCATCTTTTATTTTACTCTTAATCCGTGCGAGGCCCTTGATCTCCTAAAATAAATATAAAATAATAAAACAACATTATTCTTACCTATCTGGCGATCTGTCACGTCCCACGATGTAATCCTTCACAAAGGGTTAACTAGCAATCAGCTAATCAGCGCAACTAATGCTGCGTGCTCAGCTGATAGCTCCTGAATGAATGAGCTTATCCCCTGCCGACAGGAGAGGATGTGATTAATGAATGAAGCTTAATTGATTGTGTCCCACTTTCACCTTAGGTCAGGTCACTGAAGTGAAAGTGGCAATAAATCAATTAAGCTCCATTCATTCATCTCTTCCTCTCCTTTCGCTGGGAGAGGAAGTTATTCATTCAGGAGGTTACAGCTCGGAGACTACATTAGCTCTGTGCGAGCTGTAACCTGTTAACCCTTTCTGATGGATTACACCGTGGGACCTGACTGTACATCGGATTGGTAAGAATAATTTTGCTTTTTTATTTTATTTTTATTACAGGAAATGGTTTTAGCAGGAAAATAAAATATGGTCAAAAACTGTGTGATTATTTCATTAAACTTCTTTTTTATTAAACTGTGTGTGTTTGATTTTTCTTTCATACAATAGGATTAATAATTGATAGTTGTCTAATTGACAGCTCTCAATTATTAACCTGGCTCACAGTCACCTTCCAATTGCAAGGTGGCTGTAACCCCTTATTAACCCATTCGCCACCGCTACAGGGCAATGGGAATAGACGGGCAAAGTGCCAGAAAGGGCAAATCTAATTATAGATTTGCCCTTTCTGGGGTGTCTGGGGGCAGATGTTAGTAGCCAGGGGGGGCACAAAAAAAATGTACCCTCCCTAGGCTATTATTATCTGCCCCCACTCGCTTGCTTTGTCTGTCTGGTGGAGAAAATACAGCGGGAGCCCACACATTTTTTTTCAACGAATTTACACCTTTAATTAACCCCTACATGTCTGAAATTTGGCACACATACACTTCTGTAATTGTAAGTTCAAACCATATATCAAAATACAGGAAATGACATGGTTAACTGTGTCTAAACAATGTATCATTTCATGTCGGCTTCTGTGATTTCACAAAAGCCGGCAATTGAATTAGCGGCTATTACAGTATGTAGAAGTGTAAGAACTATAAATATATGTATATATATATGTCACAATGACATGTAAATATATATATATATATATATATATATATATATATGTGTTCTATGTGTATATATCTATTCTTTCTTTTGTGATTTAAATACTATTCTTTTGGATCCATTATATGTCAGTTTTGCAAGCCTGCGAGAAATTCTCGCAAGTCGGATGAAAATCGGATGTTACAAGGTACACACACATGCGACTAAATCGCATCTTTGAAGGAAAATCGGATGCCAGGCGGATGTGTGATGTTTTCATTTTGTTCCGATAATCGACCGACTAAAACGGTCCGATTTTTTGTAGTTGTGTCTGACGCCGGCCTTAGAGTTATAACCTCATAAAGAGACAGTGTGTCACGCTGTCTAATGATATGACTACAATGTCAGTAAACTATTTATACAGGAACCACACTCTATACAACATATAGTTTAGCAACATCAGAATGTAAGTATAAAATAGATTTACCTGACACAATATCAGCAGAACTTAGGGTTAATCTTGAGGACTTGATGAACTGTAACAGGAAAGAGGAGGACCGGGGTCTAACCTGACCCTACACTGGGGTCCTAACTAATCCCTTACCTTGGAGGTACTGATAATGGTTCAGAGGTCCAAGTCTCCAGCCTAACCCTGTCTCCTATCAGACCCTGAACCCTGTAATCAGTCCTAAGAAGGATCCTGATTACCACCAAAGGGATAGGGGCTGATCTCAGCTAAATACACAGATTAGACATATAAGACAGACAGGATAGCACTCTCTTGCATACACACTCAAACACCGAAGGAACATAAATGGTCTGGGAAATAAACTCTAAGCAAGTTAAGCTTAAAACAACTAAGGAGCTCTCAACTAGAGTCTATACAGATTCATTCCTATCTGTGGTCTGCATGAAGGGTTTCACTGGCAACTCCCAAAGCAGACAACCAGAAACTTAAAGGAAACCAATCAACAAATAATCAATTGCAGCCGGGAGAAACTGCACCCAGTCCCAGCACCGAGCACAGACAGAATTAACTCCCTAGCTGCCAAACACAAAGAAACAGCAACTCAGCTGTGAGAAGTCAAAATGTGCAACCGCGACGATCTTCGTGGCAATGCACACATGACACAGTGGTCACAATTGTAAAAACTTGCCAGGGCATTAACATGCAAACAACCCTCGGGAGTAAAGGGATTAATCACCCTTTGTATCTTCAGTATCAGATCAGATAGACAGGGTGGTTAGCAGTGTGAGCAGCCTCTTCTTACCTCAGCACCTCTGCCTGGTATCCCTAGTTTTAGATCAGAAAGACAGGATGGACATTAGTGTGAGCTGTCTCTTCTTATCTCATCTCTCTTGGTATCTCCAGTACTAGATCATAAAGACAGGTTGGACAGCAGTGTGAGTAGCCTCTTCTTAGGGTACCGTCACACTCAGCGACGCAACAGCGATCCCGACAACAATACGACCTGGCAGGGATCGTTGCTGCGTCGCTTTGTGGTCGCTGGTGAGATGCCAAACAGGTAATCTCCGCATCACAGTAAAGGAGGTTCCTACTGCGTATGTTCACATGCACCTGTTTTATCAGTCAAGGACAGGTTTTTGTCAGTGTAGCATGATGGTGGCCATGTACTAGGTGATTAGTTTCCTAGAAACAACAAGTGTGCTTTGCAAATTAGGGCATTTAGAAATGTAATACATTTTCTTTATTTCTTTTTTGTTTTGCATGGAGGCCCTTTTAATTTATAAGAGGGGTTTTATGGTTTCATGTATATTACTATTCATCAGTCAGTCTATGGTGATGCTAAAGTGGATGGCGTGCGACTTGTAATTCTTGTATTAGACTGAATAAAAGCTGTTTGCATAGGCAGTATTTAATATACTCTGTCTCTAATTCTAAAGGTACCTCTTTTGCATCTTGGTTACTGCCACAAGCAAAAGCACTCTTCACCTCTGTGGAAACTCAAAGCCAGTATTTTAACACTGTTTTCTTCAAAGGTTGGTTATGTCTTTCACAGGTTCTGAATACTACACTGCAAAAAGCACTAAGTAGATAATTATTTTTAACATGACAGTCCTTATTTAAACTCTTTCATTACTAGATCATCATTCCATACAAAACAGGTTAGTATTATTCTGAACTTTAGCACAAACAACTATTTCTTAATTGTCCTCAATTATACTCTTTGTAAAGCGGGTAGCAATTAGAGTGGGGATGGAGAAGAATTCATTCTAGTTCTTATTTCTTTTGTTTGTTGATGTCCATTATAATCTCTAACTCCTCAGTGACAGGAGCAATTTTGACCTTCTTAACCATGCCCTAATTTTCAATTCTTGCATGTCATTTTATGTGCAAGTATTAACCTCTTCACCCACAGCCTGTTTTCACCTTCCTGACAAGGCCAATTTTTTCAATTGTGACCAGTGTCACATTATGAGGTTATAACTCTGGAAAACCTCAATGTATCCCAGTGATTTTGAGAATGTTTTTTCATGACATACTGTACTTCATGTTAGTGGTAAATTTTCATCAATATCTTTTGCATTTATTTATGAAAATATAAAACAATTCTACAAATAATTAAAAAATTTAGCAATTTTCAAACTTTTCATTTTTATGCTCTTAAACCAGATTTTTCTATCACACAAAAAGCTGATAAATAACATCTACCACATGACTACTTCTCATCAGCATCATTTTGTAAACATTTTATTCGCTAGGAAGTTACAAGGGTTAAAAGTTTTTCAGCAATTTCTCATTTTTCCGAGAAAATTTACAAAACCAATTTTTTTAGAGACCGCATACCATTTGAAGTGACTTTGAGGGGTCTTTGTGACAGAAAATAGTCAAAAGTGACACCATTTTAAAAACTGCGCACCTCAAAGTGCTCAAAACCACATTAAATAAGTTTATTAACCCTTTAGGGGTTTCAATGGAATTATACCAATGTGGAAGAAAAAACATGAAAATTTTACTTTCCCCCCCAAAATATTGCTTTAGTCCCTAATTTTGCATTTTCAAAAGGGTTACTGGAAAAAGTGAACCATACAATTTGTTGTTTGTTTTCTCCTGAGTACACCGATACCCCAGTGCTTGCAAGGGAAGGAGCGCTATTCAACTTTTGGAGTGCAAAATTGTCTGGAATAGATAACGGATGCCGTGTTGCATTTGCAGAGTTCCTGATGTGCCTAAGCAGTGGAAACTCCCCACAAGTGACCGTATTTTAGAAACTACACCCCTGAAGGAACTTAACTAGAAGTGTGGAGATCACCTTGAAGTCGCAGGTGCTTCACAAAATTTTAGTGAATAAAACGTGATTGTAGACAAATTAATCTTAGAGATGCAGAAAATTGTCTATAAAAGGGTATATGATACAATGCAGATATGCTAAAGTATAAATAGCAAAGGATGGGGAAACAGTGCAAGCAAACGCCTGGCCAGGAGGAAGACTGTATATATGACATGACAGCCCAAGGGTAAATATAGTGCAAATCAAAACCACTCATGTGAGTGAATTGATGTATATAGAAATATGGTATGAGTGGCTCAATGGCCAGAGCAATAAGAGTCTTAGGCAGTGTTTGAGGAATGTGCATATAATTAATTATAAGTCGCAAGATGCATGGACAGCCGAGTGTAAAGGAGGATTGAATAATGGTTGTATTATTGTGAGGTCCAGGTCTCCAAGTGTGGCGCACACCTCGATGCACGTTTTGGAAATTATCCTTCGTCAGGGCGTCACCCCCTGACGAAGGATCATTTCCAAAACGCGCATCAGGGTGTGCGCCACATCTCTACAATTAATTTGTACATGGTCAATAATAATCTGATATTCCTGGTTTTACCAATTTTTATAGATAATCATATAATCATGTATTTTAACTAGTGTGGGGAGAAAGGGCGAGAGGCTAGCACTCAACAAGATGGGTGGTGCAGGTGAACGAGATCAAAGATCTCCAAAATCAAATACTGTCAAATAACACCGCACTCAGGATTATGCTTCAAAGTGAAAAAAAATTTTTATTGTTCAATGTCCTAATGTGAAAAACGACAAGCAATATTAACGTTTCGGCCACAGCCTGGCCTTGATCACAATGTCGCTGAAACAAATGAAATGGAAGTGTAAATTATATATAAAAAAGACAATGAATATTATACAATATGTACAAGGTCACGAAGTATATACAGTGTTCAATTCTTTAATCAAAAATCCGTATATGTATGCCAAGAGTATTATGGACATTATGTCGGACTGGAGAATAAGGAGACAGTCGCTATATACGGTATATATATATATATATAAAAAATATATATATAAAATGAGATGGGACTGATGTGGAACATACCAGTATAGAGATGCTTTGGAGCGTATGGTTAACAAGGATCCCTTATAGAGAATTGATGCAGGGCATAAGAAATAAACCTGCATGAAGACAATTAAATGGTATTAAGTGCTAAATGCTGTACATAATCTATATAGGAGATACACAAAGGAATAGGGTTACACCAGTATTTACTCGGTACTTATGTTCACTTGGATACAGCAATTTTTTTTATATAGGGTATGTATAGGGTGATATTCTATGGGAAGAAAAATAAAATAAAATGAAAAATGAATATGAACAAAGGCTGGGTATGGAGTATATATGGTAAAGATATATTTATATTTACCCCACTTGCAGAGTCATGTGATATTGAGAATACAGTATATATACACACCAGATATAGGTTAGCTGTATTAGGGAGGGTATTGTAATGCTGTGAATAAAGAAAGAGAAAACCATGGAGGTATCATGGGAAATGGTAACAAAATATATGTGGTTAACAAAATAGAGTATAGTTACCCCATAGATTGTGGGGTTCTGGGATGCAGAGTATTGATATGGTAGGATATCCGTGTGCTGTGGGGAGAGATCGGTTTTCAAAGTCATATATATCGCTTTTATGTGTGGTAGTACTTATCTTAATCCAGAAGCGCTCACATCCGTTGGTGATATAGTGGTCTTCCCTGTCAGGGTTGGAGGCGTTGGTGGTGAAGTGGATCGCTGGCACATACCGTGCCTTAGCTGGGAAACGCTGCTCAGAAGAGTGTGGGCGTGGATTTTTAAGGGGCTGGGCGGTCACATGTCCGGAAGTGACATATGACGCCAGCGCATGCGCAGTGTCTTAGGGGAGACGGAGCGGTCAGCGCTGTGTGTGGTGTGTTGCCATGGCAATGACTGGGAGGCGCTGAGCAGGCACAGGACGTTCTAAAAACGGCAAAATGTCAGATGGAGAGAGCGATAAGCACTCTAAGTTCTAACAAAAGGTGTAGGTGTTCATATTAATAGAAATAAAAAGGTAATAGGTTATGTTAATTGGTGGTTGCTATAGTGATGGTGGGAGGAGCAATCCCACAGGTATAAGCGCTGTGGCGATATTCTTGAGGACCTATAATGGTGTGGTGGGCAGGATTTATATACTGCAGGTCATGGTAATGTGCAGAGATGGAAGTCATGTATAATAACATAGTAATACAATGCAGATCAATAAATCCATGAGCGATAAAAGCAATTCAAATGCAATATGGGTAGAAAAACATAAATGATAGAAAGTAAATCATAAAACAATAATAAACGGTAAATCATAAAAAATAGGGGTAAATATAACTGTAGATAAATAATCATGAATAAACATAAATGAAGTAGGAGTCCAAACAAAATCAGGAATAATGAATAAATGAATAAATAAATAAGGAAGGGGGGAGGGGGGGGAAGGAAAATCAAAGTCTTACCATCTCAGATATATAGGTGAGGCCAATAATATATAAATAGGAATTTAGGGATTGATCTGAGGAAAAAAGATTACATTAGCCAATCCATCTCTCTATTTAATCCCTTGGGGTACAGTGTATTGAGGGTATAGATCCAGTAGCTCTCACGCCTTTTTAATATTTGGATATGGTTCCCACCCCTTCTTGGTCTGGGGACACGTTCGATGATCTGAAATCTAAGTTGGGCTACATTGTGGTTGGCTTCTTTGAAATGCGCTGGTACTGGTAGCCAGGTTTTACCGCATCTTATGGTAGACTTGTGGCTTGAAATTCGATCACGAACGGCTTGAGTCATTTCGCCAACATATAATAAGCCGCAAGGGCATTTGATAATGTACACCACGAAATTAGATGCGCATGTATAGTAGTCCCTAATAGGGTAAGTTTTACCAGTATGGGGGTGTGTGAACTCATTCCCTTTAATGACATTGGAACAACACATGCAGTTGAGACACGGGAAGGTACCTGTCCTCCTTTGTCCTGTTAGAGTAGTATTGAATGATTGTCTATTGGAACCCAAATCCAACTCCTTAATGATGAATCCCAAAAAGCACTCAATGAAGCGGATTTGATCTCCATCAACCCTCAAAAAACTCCACGATTACCATTCGTACATAGCCATCATCCCTCAATGAAGAGGGTTCACAATCTCATTAGGAAACATTGGCCCCTTCTCACCAGGGCATACCCTAGGATACAGATTTTCAAAGATCCCCCATTGATGTGCACTAGAAGAGCAAAAAACATTAGAGATCAGGTAGTCAGAGCGGATTTGGGTTCCAATAGACAATCATTCAATACTACTCTAACAGGACAAAGGAGGACAGGTACCTTCCCGTGTCTCAACTGCATGTGTTGTTCCAATGTCATTAAAGGGAATGAGTTCACACACCCCCATACTGGTAAAACTTACCCTATTAGGGACTACTATACATGCGCATCTAATTTCGTGGTGTACATTATCAAATGCCCTTGCGGCTTATTATATGTTGGCGAAACGACTCAAGCCGTTCGTGATCGAATTTCAAGCCACAAGTCTACCATAAGATGCGGTAAAACCTGGCTACCAGTACCAGCGCATTTCAAAGAAGCCAACCACAATGTAGCCCAACTTAGATTTCAGATCATCGAACGTGTCCCCAGACCAAGAAGGGGTGGGAACCATATCCAAATATTAAAAAGGCGTGAGAGCTACTGGATCTATACCCTCAATACACTGTACCCCAAGGGATTAAATAGAGAGATGGATTGGCTAATGTAATCTTTTTTCCTCAGATCAATCCCTAAATTCCTATTTATATATTATTGGCCTCACCTATATATCTGAGATGGTTAGACTTTGATTTTCCTTCCCCCCCCCCCTTCCTTATTTATTTTATTCATTTATTCATTATTCCTGATTTTGTTTGGACTCCTACTTCATTTATGTTTATTCATGATTATTTATCTACAGTTATATTTACCCCTATTTTTTATGATTTACCGTTTATTATTGTTTTATGATTTACTTTCTATCATTTATGTTTTTCTACCCATATTGCATTTGAATTGCTTTTATCGCTCATGGATTTATTGATCTGCATTGTATTACTATGTTATTATACATGACTTCCATCTCTGCACATTACCATGACCTGCAGTATATAAATCCTGCCCACCACACCATTATAGGTCCTCAAGAATATCGCCACAGCGCTTATACCTGTGGGATTGCTCCTCCCACCATCACTATAGCAACCACCAATTAACATAACCTATTACCTTTTTATTTCTATTAATATGAACACCTACACCTTTTGTTAGAACTTAGAGTGCTTATCGCTCTCTCCATCTGACATTTTGCCGTTTTTAGAACGTCCTGTGCCTGCTCAGCGCCTCCCAGTCATTGCCATGGCAACACACCACACACAGCGCTGACCGATCCGTCTCCCCTAAGACACTGCGCATGCGCTGGCGTCATATGTCACTTCCGGACATGTGACCGCCCAGCCCTTAAAAATCCATGCCCACACTCTTCTGAGCAGCGTTTCCCAGCTAAGGCACGGTATGTGCCAGCGATCCACTTCACCACCAACGCCTCCAACCCTGACAGGGAAGACCACTATATCACCAACGGATGTGAGCGCTTCTGGATTAAGATAAGTACTACCACACATAAAAGCGATATATATGACTTTGAAAACCGATCTCTCCCCACAGCACACGGATATCCTACCATATCAATACTCTGCATCCCAGAACCCCACAATCTATGGGGTAACTATACTCTATTTTGTTAACCACATATATTTTGTTACCATTTCCCATGATACCTCCATGGTTTTCTCTTTCTTTATTCACAGCATTACAATACCCTCCCTAATACAGCTAACCTATATCTGGTGTGTATATATACTGTATTCTCAATATCACATGACTCTGCAAGTGGGGTAAATATAAATATATCTTTACCATATATACTCCATACCCAGCCTTTGTTCATATTCATTTTTCATTTTATTTTATTTTTTTTCCCATAGAATATCACCCTATACATACCCTATATAAAAAAATTGCTGTATCCAAGTGAACATAAGTACCGGGTAAATACTGGTGTAACCCTATTCCTTTGTGTATCTCCTATATAGATTATGTACAGCATTTAGCACTTAATACCATTTAATTGTCTTCATGCAGGTTTATTTCTTATGCCCTGCATCAATTCTCTATAAGGGATCCTTGTTAACCATACGCTCCAAAGCATCTCTATACTGGTATGTTCCACATCAGTCCCATCTCATTTTATATATATATTTTTTATATATATATATATATACCGTATATAGCGACTGTCTCCTTATTCTCCAGTCCGACATAATGTCCATAATACTCTTGGCATACATATACGGATTTTTGATTAAAGAATTGAACACTGTATATACTTCGTGACCTTGTACATATTGTATAATATTCATTGTCTTTTTTATATATAATTTACACTTCCATTTCATTTGTTTCAGCGACATTGTGATCAAGGCCAGGCTGTGGCCGAAACGTTAATATTGCTTGTCGTTTTTCACATTAGGACATTGAACAATAAAAATTTTTTTTCACTTTGAAGCATAATCCTGAGTGCGGTGTTATTTGACAGTATTTGATTTTGGAGATCTTTGATCTCGTTCACCTGCACCACCCATCTTGTTGAGTGCTAGCCTCTCGCCCTTTCTACTGATATTTTTTTTGGCTTTGAGCACCTTCTTTACTTCATGTCAACAGAAACATATGCCTACGACGATGCCACGGGTTCAACTATTCTATCCAGGATAAAGACTAAGACTGATTTTCTACACATTCCAAGTAAGGACATTAAAACCCGTGACTGGGAAAAAGAGAGAAAGAAGCTGATATCGTATGACCTTCATTGTGCCACTTTGGGAGAATATTACAGACAAGGTAAAATTCCACGTGGCCTACGTTGCCATCTACGCCCAACACTGTTTGCCGACAACGAAAAATACTGTGCCACATTTCAAAAGATTTTGAACAAATGTTCCTTAGACATTATACTACTGACTGTTGAGTACCTTCAGGAGGCCATCAAAGAAACTGAGGCAAAAATCATCACCATAGAGGACCAACTTACTGCCACATTGAATAGTACAGAACTTACTACGTTAAAAAATAAAGTGGACTCTATTTTGTCTACTCACCAAAAAACCCTTGAGGAAAGAAAGCGTGTCAAATTCCAAAGAGATACCGAAGACTATCTTACCAACCGAGTCTATAGATGGGAGGATCCAATACCACGGAGACAGCGCACACGACGTCGACCGCAAGGAGGGTATTACCCCTCAGGGGCTCCTCACCTGCAGGGGGATCCTCTCCTGGCTCTGGCAGCGAAACTGGCGGCACCCAGAATACAAGAGCGCCTTTTTTAGGATCAAACGCACGCCCACTCGAGGTCCCGAAAGAAGGGACACAGACCGCCGAATGATCCTCAGGTCACAGGTAGGAGTCCAAACATAGTTATTAATATTTCTGACTATTCCCTTTCCCCCCTGGAATTAAAGGTACTTAATATGGGCTTATCCTTCTGTCCTACACCACGATGGGATCCTTTTCAACTTGAAAAGGATCTCCATCGCTTCTATCGTAATATAAGACTCAAGGTACATTTTGAAGGTAACCCTTTACCAAACACTAACATGGCTGGCACTATACATCACCAAGTCGGTGAATCTAGTATCTCCATTGATTCTCTGGGTTTGAGAAACCCCAGTAACTTCATGCCACCAACCTCATACCATGCAGTTGAGACCTTTATTGACCTGCTTGACAGGGATATTAGAAATACCATCCATGACCAACAGATAGGCTTCTTACCGGTCCGCCATAACTTAAATTCGGTGGAACAACAAGCAATTAACTCACTAAAGGACAATAAAAAATTGTCATAAAACCAGCGGACAAGGGTGGGGCTATCGTGGTCATGAACAGGGGACAATATATCACTGAAGTCATGAGACAACTCTCAGATACAACCACATACAAAAAGGTTCAGAACGACCCCACAAACACCATACGCAACAAGATTAACAATATCCTAGATAAATACTATAACCAAAATACCATTGACAATAAGACCAGGACGTTTCTGCTTAATCATCATCCCGTCACACCAGTCCTATATATTCTACCAAAAATACATAAGGACCTACACAATCCTCCTGGTCGCCCCATAGTAGCATCAACCGACTCCATACTAAACCCGCTATCCATCTTTCTCGAGAAATTACTCACACCGTACGTTCATCTCACAAAATCATTCATACTAGATACAGGGGATTTCCTCAATAAATTGAGAAACATATCCAATATCCCATCAGACAGTATCCTATGTACTATGGACGTCAATAGCTTATACACCTCCATTGTCCATGAGGAGGGGATTAGAGCAGTTTCCATGACCCTACTAGAAGCCAATAAAGACACAGATATTAAGGATTTGTGTTTGGATCTACTCAACCTCGTTTTACACGAGAACTTTTTCATGTTTGGTGATGACTTCTATGTGCAGACGTGCGGGACCGCCATGGGGTCCAATGTGGCCCCGGCATATGCAAACCTTTACATGGATCGTTTTGAACGTGAATACATATACCCCGACCCTAGTTTCATACAGCATGCCATACTATGGGTGAGGTATATTGATGATATATTTTGTATCTGGCACGGTGACAACTCCAGTCTCCTTGACTTCTATGAGACTATAAATAACATCAGACCGGGATTGACATTTTCCATGTGTCATCATACCGAGGAAGTTACATTCCTCGACACTAGGGTATTCAAAAACACTGGAGGTACACTCAGTACCGATATTTTTAGGAAACCCACCGATTGTAACAGCTTACTGCTATACAACAGCTGTCACCCGGTCCCCATTAAAAAAAGCTTACCTAGGTCACAGTTCAAAAGAGTTACTAGGATTGTCTCTGATCCCACACTTAGAGAAACCAGAATTCAAGAAATGGCTAATAAATTTTTAGCACGTGACTACCCTCCGCAACTCCTTAATGATGAATCCCAAAAAGCACTCAATGAAGCGGATTCGATCTCCATCAACCCTCAAAAAACTCCACGATTACCATTCGTACATAGCCATCATCCCTCAATGAAGAGGGTTCACAATCTCATTAGGAAACATTGGCCCCTTCTCACCAGGGCATACCCTAGGATACAGATTTTCAAAGATCCCCCATTGATGTGCACTAGAAGAGCAAAAAACATTAGAGATCAGGTAGTCAGAGCGGATTTGGGTTCCAATAGACAATCATTCAATACTACTCTAACAGGACAAAGGAGGACAGGTACCTTCCCGTGTCTCAACTGCATGTGTTGTTCCAATGTCATTAAAGGGAATGAGTTCACACACCCCCATACTGGTAAAACTTACCCTATTAGGGACTACTATACATGCGCATCTAATTTCGTGGTGTACATTATCAAATGCCCTTGCGGCTTATTATATGTTGGCGAAACGACTCAAGCCGTTCGTGATCGAATTTCAAGCCACAAGTCTACCATAAGATGCGGTAAAACCTGGCTACCAGTACCAGCGCATTTCAAAGAAGCCAACCACAATGTAGCCCAACTTAGATTTCAGATCATCGAACGTGTCCCCAGACCAAGAAGGGGTGGGAACCATATCCAAATATTAAAAAGGCGTGAGAGCTACTGGATCTATACCCTCAATACACTGTACCCCAAGGGATTAAATAGAGAGATGGATTGGCTAATGTAATCTTTTTTCCTCAGATCAATCCCTAAATTCCTATTTATATATTATTGGCCTCACCTATATATCTGAGATGGTAAGACTTTGATTTTCCTTTCCCCCCCCTTCCTTATTTATTTATTTATTCATTTATTCATTATTCCTGATTTTGTTTGGACTCCTACTTCATTTATGTTTATTCATGATTATTTATCTACAGTTATATTTACCCCTATTTTTTATGATTTACCGTTTATTATTGTTTTATGATTTACTTTCTATCATTTATGTTTTTCTACCCATATTGCATTTGAATTGCTTTTATCGCTCATGGATTTATTGATCTGCATTGTATTACTATGTTATTATACATGACTTCCATCTCTGCACATTACCATGACCTGCAGTATATAAATCCTGCCCACCACACCATTATAGGTCCTCAAGAATATCGCCACAGCGCTTATACCTGTGGGATTGCTCCTCCCACCATCACTATAGCAACCACCAATTAACATAACCTATTACCTTTTTATTTCTATTAATATGAACACCTACACCTTTTGTTAGAACTTAGAGTGCTTATCGCTCTCTCCATCTGACATTTTGCCGTTTTTAGAACGTCCTGTGCCTGCTCAGCGCCTCCCAGTCATTGCCATGGCAACACACCACACACAGCGCTGACCGCTCCGTCTCCCCTAAGACACTGCGCATGCGCTGGCGTCATATGTCACTTCCGGACATGTGACCGCCCAGCCCCTTAAAAATCCACGCCCACACTCTTCTGAGCAGCGTTTCCCAGCTAAGGCACGGTATGTGCCAGCGATCCACTTCACCACCAACGCCTCCAACCCTGACAGGGAAGACCACTATATCACCAACGGATGTGAGCGCTTCTGGATTAAGATAAGTACTACCACACATAAAAGCGATATATATGACTTTGAAAACCGATCTCTCCCCACAGCACACGGATATCCTACCATATCAATACTCTGCATCCCAGAACCCCACAATCTATGGGGTAACTATACTCTATTTTGTTAACCACATATATTTTGTTACCATTTCCCATGATACCTCCATGGTTTTCTCTTTCTTTATTCACAGCATTACAATACCCTCCCTAATACAGCTAACCTATATCTGGTGTGTATATATACTGTATTCTCAATATCACATGACTCTGCAAGTGGGGTAAATATAAATATATCTTTACCATATATACTCCATACCCAGCCTTTGTTCATATTCATTTTTCATTTTATTTTATTTTTCTTCCCATAGAATATCACCCTATACATACCCTATATAAAAAAATTGCTGTATCCAAGTGAACATAAGTACCGGGTAAATACTGGTGTAACCCTATTCCTTTGTGTATCTCCTATATAGATTATGTACAGCATTTAGCACTTAATACCATTTAATTGTCTTTATGCAGGTTTATTTCTTATGCCCTGCATCAATTCTCTATAAGGGATCCTTGTTAACCATACGCTCCAAAGCATCTCTATACTGGTATGTTCCACATCAGTCCCATCTCATTTTATATATATATTTTTTTATATATATATATATATATATATACCGTATATAGCGACTGTCTCCTTATTCTCCAGTCCGACATAATGTCCATAATACTCTTGGCATACATATACGGATTTTTGATTAAAGAATTGAACACTGTATATACTTCGTGACCTTGTACATATTGTATAATATTCATTGTCTTTTTTATATATAATTTACACTTCCATTTCATTTGTTTCAGCGACATTGTGATCAAGGCCAGGCTGTGGCCGAAACGTTAATATTGCTTGTCGTTTTTCACATTAGGACATTGAACAATAAAAAATTTCCTTTTAACTAGTGTGGGCACCCACTTCTGTTGTGCCATGTTATTGCCCGTTTTGTAATATTTTTTCTAATTCTTTCCAAACATTAGTCACTACTCCATTATGACCTCATGTTCGGTGTTTCCTCTTTTGGGCATCTGAATTTTTCCGAATGGTCTTCCATTCCTATCCTTGTATATTTATGTCATACAACCTTCTTTCAACATCATAATATCCCTTTACTTTTTTGACATATATATTGCTCCATCTAGTTTTTTTTGTTTATCTAGTACCAAACACAGCAGCATCCTGTTTTTCCTGGCAACTGGGGAACACAGCATCCCAGGCTCCCCAAGCAGTGAAACTGGGAAATACGGCATCCCGCATCCCCATACATCCTACTACTCCAGAATGCAGCATACCATAAGATTGCAATGGCTCCCCTGCACGCGTGGTAGCTCTGCCTCCAGGGTCAGGACAATGGCAGCGCTTGAGACCAGAGTAGCGTAGCACCAGACCCGAATCATTCCCAGGTGGGTGCACACACCACAATTCCCAACACCTTCAAGAAATTTATGTAGAGGTGTGGTGAGCACCTTGAACCCACAGGTGCTTCACATAATTTCGTAACATTGAGCCAGGAAAATAAAAAAATCACATTTTTCCCAAAAAAATGTTGCTTTAGCCCCAAATTTTATTTTCCATTTTCATAATGGAAACAGGAGAAAATTGATCATACAATTTGTTGTGCAGTTTCTCATGAGAACACTGATACTCAATATGTGGTGGAAAACTACTGTTTGGGAACATGGCAGGGCTCGAAAGGGAATGCGTGCCAGTTATCCTGTTTGCTCTCTTTTTTGGAGAAAAAAAGGTACTTCAGCGAAGAAAAATATAAAACTTCGTCTTTAATGGAAAAATTTGTAAAAACAGGCACAATGCGGGCAACGTATAGATCCCAGAGAGATACCGACGCATTTCAACACTCTGGTCTTAATCATGGTTTTTACAAATTTTTCCGTTAAAGATGAAGTTTTATATTTTTCTACGCTTGAGTACCTTTTTTTCTTCATTCTTTGGAACTTGCACACCCAAGCCCAGGCTGCTCCGTGCATGGAAATCATTCTTGGAAAGAGACTGAAAATGATGAGCTGACTTCTCCCGTTCCCCATTCCCTTTTTTTCATATATTTAGTTGACTTTTGGAGCGCAAAATAGTCTGGAATAGGTAGCAAATGCCATATCGCATTTGCAGAGCCCTTGATGTGTCTAAACAGTTAAAATCCCCCAAAAGTGACCCGATTTTAGAAACTACACCCCTGAAGGAACTTAACTAGAGGTGTGGAGATCACCTTAAACTCATAGGAGCTTCACAGAATTTTATAACTTTGAGCTGTGAAAATGAAAGAAACACATTTTTCCTGCAAAAATTTTGCTTTAGCCCCAAATTTTTCCTTTTCATAAGGGTTATAGGAGAAAATGGACCCCAAAACCTGTTTTGCGAGTTCTCTTAAGCATGCTGATACCTCATATATGGTGAAAAACTACTGTTTGGGCACACGGCAAGGCTCGGAAGGGAAGTAGAGCCAATTTAATTCTGGAGCGCAATTTTTGCTGGGATAGATTGCAGATGCCATGTCACATTTGAAGAGCCCCTGTGACATGCCCAAACAGCACAAACCCCCACAAGTGACCCCATTTTGGAAACTACATTCTTTAGGAATTAATCTAGGGTTGTAGTGAGCATTTTTAACCCTCCAGTGATTCAAAGAATTGCATAACATTGGGCTGAGTCAATGGAAAATTACCATTTTTTCCACTAAAATGTTGCTTTGGCCCTGAGTTTTCAATTTAAAAAAAAGGTAATAGGAGAAAATGGAAAATGCAATTTGTTACGCAATTTCTCACATATGGGACATGCCAATATGTGGTCAAAAACTACTTTTGAGGTTTAGTGCAAAGCTCAGAAATTAAGAAGCGCCATATTGGAGTTCAGATTTTGCTGGAATGGTTTGCGAGTGCCAATGCACATTGGCAGAGCCGCTGAGGTGTCAGAACAGCAGAATCCCCCCATAAGCGACCTCGTTTTACAAACTACATCTCTCAATTAATCTAAAGGTACAGTGACCATATTGACACCACAAGTGTGTTACAGAATTTTATACCATTGTGCAGTGAAGAAAAAAATAATTACATTTTTACCACTAAAATGTTGTTTTAGCTCCAGATTTTACATTTTCACATAGGGAAATGGGTAAAAATTGCACCAAGATTTGTTACACAATTTCTGCTGAGTGTGGCAATAACCTATTTGTGGCTGTACAGTACTGTCTAGCCACACGGCGAGACTCAGAAGGGAAGGAGCACTATTTAACTCTCAGTGAGCAAATTATTGTAGGATAGATTACAGACTCCATGTACAGAGCCCCTAAGTGCCAGAAGATCAGAACTTCCATCAACTGACCCCATTTTTGAAATGACACCCCTTTGGGAATTTCTGTACAGGTTTGATGATGATCTTGACTTTGTGGGCTTTTCTAGAAACAAGACTCAGTGGATGTTGCTGAGTGAAAATTGCTAATTTGCCAGTGTAGTGTCCAGTACATAATGCCCAGCTCGTGCTTCTGGAGGCATGCACCCATAAATTAAGCAGACCCTCATCGCAACCGAAATGCTAAACATGTGGGTGCTAAATGTGGTTTAGGTACACTTGTGAGGCTCAGGAGCGAGGGGGGCATTTGGATTTGAGAGGGCAGAATTCACTGGATTTATTTTGGGGGGCGAGGAGCTATAGAGCTTTTCTAGAGCCTTTGTGCTAACAGCAACATGGAAGCCCCCTTTATTTCCATTGAAAGATGACAGACCTGAGTGAGGGCTTTTTATGTGGATTGATTTGAAGCTTTTATTTTGAACATTTTACATAACATTTTGGATTGCATTTATCCAGCGTTCTATGCTGAGCACTTATATCAGGGTTTCCATCTAAATCTCCGAATTACCTGATTTAGATGACACTCCCAAAAGATCCATTTGTGGAGGGCCTCCGGGGAGGCACCAGAGGTTGCAGAAGGGACAGCAGGGGCATGTAGTCCCACTGGCTGCAGATAATGATGTCACGGTAGCTGATGTGTATCGCTGGACCCCTCAGCACTTCCCTTGTGTCCACAACAATTGTCAATAGCGGGAGGTGGCACTTGTGGATGGTATACGACCTCTCAGTGGCACTCATGTAGTGGTGGTGTCTGGGTGCAGGTTGTGGAGCGCCCGTGGTGTTGTGCAATTTCAAGCAGCCAAACACGCAAGTGAACTCGTAAACATAACAATATTACTGAAAGAGGTAACGGGGTACAGCCTATCTTAAAGGCAAAGTTCACAGTATACTGTGCATATGAAAGTAATGGTTCTCTCCTCATGAGACAAGTGAGGTTATGGCCTCTCAGGGCGGCTGGAGCAGAGGTCTCTTCACTTGCTATTAGAGGAAATGCTACGTGCAGCCCAAGAAATATTACACTGATGGAGGGACCCTCACATATTGGCTCTCTGGTGAAACACACTAAAGTGTGGAAGTACTCACAGTTTTGAGCCTACCATTCCCTTTTGCAGGGGGTAGGTTAGGGAAAGTCGGTGGCGTGACAGCCATGTGGATCTGGTCCTGGCTAGAAGCAAACAGGATAACCAGCATGCAGGAGAGCTCATGTGCAGCGTTATCTCTCCTGACTGGATGAGGCTTCACTCCTTTGTGGAGGAGATTATGTGAAGAAAGATGTCCCCTCAGCATGGACTGGCATGGAAAATTATGCTGGGAGCAGTAGTGTCTTTTTCCTCAGGCAGCTTTAACCGCCCAGAACTGGTTTGTACAAGTGTTCAGGAAGTGTGGGAGCCCTGAGCTGGGAAGCTTCTCCCAGATGTTTCTATGGTAGCTTATTATGAGGAGAATAATCACTTAACTTTCATATACACACATTGGCCAGTAGATGGCAGAAAAGCCCATTTATGAATCATCGGTATACAACGCAATATATTACATCTCCTAACTCACAGTTCCCAAACTAATTCTGACACAATGGAACAAATCTACTGTCACACGACAACTGTCTCATTCAGCAGCAGTAGAACGGGTACCGGGATACCACATATGCACTATAATGAGACACCAGAGATACTCTGGACTCCGTCTGGCCTTTGTTCTTTCTATTCAGATTTTTAGGAGGCAAAATGAACAAAAAAGAGCAATTCAGGAATTGTTTTGGGGTGTTTTTTATATACTGCTCACCATATGTTAAAAATGATAAGACAGTTTTGATTTTCAAGTCAGTATAATTACAGCAATACCACATTTATATATTTTTTTATGGTTTGCCGCTTTTACGCAATAAAAACTTTTATAGAAAAAATAATTGTTTTTGCATCACTGTATTATGAGAGCAATACCTTTTTTGCCGCTCCGCTGATAAATATGTATTGCGGTTTGTTTTTTGTGGACAAGATGTTTTTCATCTACATTCTTTTTTTATCGTGTTTTAGTCAACTTTTTGTTCTCAGGATGATGAAAAAGCGGAAACCCTTTTGCAAGTGACCTTATTTTGGAAACTGAATTCCTCAAAAAATTAATTAGTGGTGTGGTGAGAATTTTTAACCCACAAATGTTTCAAAGAACTTCATAAGAATTTAGAAATCGAAATTTAGTTTCAGCTAAAATTTTACCTTAGCTTCTAATTTTTCATTCACATAAGGGATAATTGAAGAAAATTAACATCACAATTTTTTACTAAATTTCTCTCAAATACAGTGATAAACCATATGTGGTTGAATACTACTGTTCACTCAGCGGGACTTTGAGGCTATGTGCACACATTGCGGATTCCTAGCGGTTTTGCCGCGTTTTTTCGCGGCGGAAACGCCGCAAAACCGCGGCAAAACCGCATACACAATACATCTCATTATATCCTATGAGATTCCGCAATGCTGTGCACATGCTGCAGGTTTTTCCGCGGCGGAATCGCATCGCGGGAGAATCCGCAGCATGCTCATTATTTTTTACGGAACCGCGGCGATTCCGCCGCCATAGGAATGCATTGAACCGATTACTTTCCGCATGTGGCTGTGCCTACCATGCGGAAAGTAAGCGGTTCATGTGCGGATGGTACCCAGGGTCTGGAGGAGAGGAGACTCTCCTCCAGGCCCTGGGTACCATATCCATGTAAAAACAATAATTAAAATAAAAAATAATGATATTCTCACCTTCCGGCGTCCCACGCAGCTTTCCCGCCTCTCAGCGACGCTCCCGTTCCCAGGAGTCCTTTGCGAGATCACCCAGATGACGTAGCGGTCTCGCGTGATGCTACGTCATCGGGGTGATTGTCGCAAAGGACTCCTGGGAACGGGATTGGCCGGGAGCGTCGCTGAGAGGCGGGAAAGCTGCGGGGCCGCCGGAAGGTGAGAATATCACAATTTATTATTTTTTTTATTATTTTTACATTAGATCTTTTTACTATTGAAGCGGCATAGGCGGCATCAATAGTAAAAAGTTGGTCACACGAGTCAAACACTTGTTTGACTCGTGTGACCAACCTGTCAGATCGCTTGTAATACGCTAGCATTCTGCAAGCTAATTACGCTTGCAAAACGCTAGTTTTTAGCGGGAATACGCATACCTATGATATGCGGATTTCCCGCGGCAGGGAGGTGTGGAATTGCCGCGGAAATTTCTATGGCAATTCCGCAACGTGTGCACATAGCCTGAAGGAAAGGGGAGCACTATTTTGGCTGTAATATATTGAGGGCTCTATGTTGCTTTTGTAAAGCTCCTGAGGTGCCAAAACAGCAGAAATGCATCCATTTGGGGAACAACATGTCTTCATCAGGTGAGTATGGTGAGTATTTTGAACTCAGAGGTGGTCACAAAATTTTAGACTAAGCAGCAAAAGATAGAACATTATGGATTTTTTTTCACTAAAATAATGGTTTAGCCTTATTTATTTCATTATTTTTTTCATTTTCACTAGTGGTAACAGGAATTATTGAACCACACAATTTATAATACAATTTCTACCAAATACAGCAATATCCCATATGTGGTTATGCCCTACTGTATGGGCACACGCACTCATGGAGCGCTCACCGGTGTGCAATTAAGGTAACGAGTAATGGTATATGTACTCATTGTTTGGCAGAACTAACCCACTTCCCCTGACGAAGCTGTGTTTAACAGCGATATGCGTGGGGCCTGCCTCCATGTGCCTGCTCCTTAGGCTTCCTTTCATTCTTTTGCCATTTAGGGCATTGTGACCCCGTCTGGGATCTTATACTTTGGCTTCTTGGACCGGGATGTCATTGGTTTGCCCTTCTCCTCACATGAGTGGACATACTTTTGAGGCACATTTCTATTGCCAGCCTTTCCAGTGAGTATGGATGGGAATAGCTCTTGTTTAGCCTTTTCTATGGCTTTTTATTCCCACTAGTCCATGTGGGTGCTATATCTCTAGCTCCTGCCTCACTACCTATCCCAGGTCTTTACGGATGCATCTTCTCATGCATGGTTGCCATATATTTATATAGTCTGCTTAGTTGAATCCATTTAGGGGTCTCATTTACACAGGTATCTGTTGTTTATTTGTAGTCATTGTATATAGTGGTGAATTGTGTCCACTAGGGTCAGATGCAATATTATATCTAGGGGTCATCATTCTGCTTGGTATTAGCCAGGAGTCAGATGCATGGTGTATGGCACATTTTATGTGTATTTTTTTAAGTGATTTTAACATGTTTGTGGTGCTTTGTTATTCCAAATAAAATATATCCATGTGATTTTTCTATTTCAAATTGTTTCCAGGTGTGCAGACTTATTATTGTTTGGTCTTTTCTCTTGTTTTGTCTACTGTATGGGCACACGGCATGACTTGGAAGAGAATGAGCGCCGTTCGCGTTTTGGAACACAGATTTTGTTGGAATAGATTATGGGCACCAATTGCTAAATTCTGAGGGTGCCAGTACAGAAAAAGCCCCACACAAATGACCTCATTATGGAAGATACATTGCTCAAGGATTTTACCTATGAGTGTTATGAGTATTTTGAACCTCCAAATGCTTCACAGAATTTCATAATATTGAGCCGTTTAAATAAAAATTTTACATTTTCAACATTAAAATGTTACATTAGCTGCAAATTTCTCAAGAGGTAATAGGTAAAAATTGACCACACAAGGAGAAGAAAAAGAGCACAAAAGTCCCAGATCAAAAATCGTGTATATAATTTATTCAAAAAACATGTAAAAACAGACAAAATAATAATAGCAATTAATTAGAAGACAAAGTTGAATAGTTAATAACACAGCTGTAGCACGCTGGGTCCACCTTTATTTCAGTGGATGAGGGCACAAAATATGGCAGTGAATTAGAGAAAAGGTGCCAGTGCAATAGATAAGTAATAGATCGATGTAGAGACAAAGCTGATAGAAGACAAAACTGCTCAGAGTTTAGTGCTGCTCAATAATATAGGGTATACAACAAACAAATTAACATAGTGTATAGCAGATGTAAAAAAAATAGAGACAAAGAGCAGTATAGTCACCAACAGCCAGTCAGTACAGACAGTTAGAAAATGCAGTGCATGTCACTTTAAGGGAACAAAAATATCACTTGGAGCGCCAAAGATTGCCCTTACCCATAGTCTCCACTCAAGAACCCAAAGTGCACAGCCCCAACGCCCGTTTCATGTGGGCTTCCTCGGAGTGCTGTGTTAAAAAAAATTGACCCAACAATTTCTTATGCCATTTCTTTTGAGCTCAGTGATACCCCATATGTCATCAGAAAATACTTTTTGTCGACACTGCAAGGCTCATTAGAGAAGGAACACAGATATTGCTGGAATAGTTTTCGGCAGTGTGGGAACAGCAAAAAAAAAGCTCTAAGGCCGGCGTCACACTCACCGTAGAAAAAAACGGACCGTATTGTACGGCCGTATTACGCAGAAATGTTGCCGGCACATTTACCCGTATTTCATCTGTTGTCAAGGTGTGGCTGCGTATTTTGCGCATGTAAGCATCCGTATGTAATCCATATGGCATCCGTACAGCGAGAATTTCTCGCCGGCTTGCAAAACCGACATATAATGGATCCCAATGACAGTTTTAACATCACAAAAGAAAGAATAGATATATACACATAGAATACATATATATATATATATATATATATATATAAAAATATATATATACATGTCATTGTGACATATATATACAGTGCCTACAAGTAGTATTCAACCCCCTGCAGATTTAGCTGGTTGACACATGCGGAATTAACTTGGCATTGTGACATTTGCACTGTAGATCAGCCTGGAAGTGGGAAATGCACTGCAGCAAAAATTTTTGTTTTAATTTTTTTTTTAAAAACGTTTAAAAGTGAATTCAGAGTGTCATTTATTATTCAACCCCTCAAACCACAATAATTCTGTTTGGTCCCCCTAAAGTATTAAGAAGTAGTTCAGGCACCAAGAATAATGAGCTTCACATGTGTGGATTAATGATCTCTTTTGCCAGCCTTTTCTGACTATTTAAGACCGTCCCCAAATTTGTGAACAGCACTCATACATGGTCAACATGGGAAAGACAAAGGAGCATTCCAAGGCCATCAGAGACAAGATCATGGAGGGTCACAAGGCTGGCAAGGGGTACAAAACCCTTTCCAAGGAGTTGGCCCTACCTGTCTCCACTGTTGGGAGCATCATCCGTAAGTGGAAGGCTTATGGAACTACTGTTAGCCTTCCACGGCCTGGACAGCCTTTGAAAGTTTCCTCCCGTGCCGAGGCCAGGCTTGTCAGAAGAGTCAAGGCTAACCCAAGGACAACAAGGAAGGAGCTCCGGGAAGATCTCATGGCAGTGGGGACATTGGTTTCAGTCAATACCATAAGTAACGTACTCCACCGCAATGGTCTCCGTTCCAGACGAGCCCGTAAGGTACCTTTACTTTCAAAGCGTCATGTCAAAGCTCGTCTACAGTTTGCTCATGATCACTTGGAGGACTCTGAGACAGACTGGTTCAAGGTTCTATGGTCTGATGAGACCAAGATCGAGATCTTTGGTGCCAACCACAACACGTGACGTTTGGAGACTGGATGGCACTGCATACGACCCCAAGAATACCATCCCTACAGTCAAGCATAGTGGTGGCAGCATCATGCTGTGGGGCTGTTTCTCAGCCAAGGGCCTGGCCATCTGGTCCGCATATTTGGGAGGATGGATAGCACGGCCTACCTGGAGATTTTGGCCAAGAACCTCCGCTCCTCCATCAAGGATCTTAAGATGGGTCGTAATTTCATCTTCCAACAAGACAACGACCCAAAGCACACAGCCAAGAAAACCAAGGCCTGGTTCAAGAGGGAAAAAAGTCAAGGTGTTGGAGTGGCCTAGTCAGTCTCCTGACCTTAACCCAATTGAAAACTTGTGGAAGGAGCTCAAGATTAAAGTCCACATGAGACACCCAAAGAACCTAGATAACTTGGAGATGATCTGCATGGAGGAGTGGGCTAAGATAACTCCACAGACCTGTGCCGGCCTGATCAGGTCTTATAAAAGACGATTATTAGCTGTAATTGCAAACAAGGGTTATTCCACGAAATATTAAACATAGGGGTTGTATAATAATTGACCCACACTTTTATGTTTAAAATTTATTAAAATTCAACTGAGCAACATAACTTTTTGTTTTGTAAGATTTATGCTTCTGTTAATAAATCCTACTCTCGTTTGCAGTTTGAAGGCTCTAACTTATTTGCATCTTATCAAACCAGCTAAATCTGCAGGGGTTGAATACTAAAATAAAATACTAAAACAAAATAAATGCACCCTCCCTAGGCTATTATTATCTGCCCCCACTCGCCGGCTTTGCCTGTCTGGTGGAGAAAATACAGCGGAAGCCCACGCTTTTTTTTCAACGAATTTACACATTTAATTAACCCCTACATGTATGAAATTTTGCACACATACACATGCAATTGTTAGTGAAAACTATATATCAAACTACATGAAATGACACAGTTAACTGTATGTAAACCATGTGTCATTTCATGTCGGGTTCTGTAATTTCACAAAAGCCAGCAATTGAATTAGCGGCTATTATAATATGTAGAAGTGTATGAACTATAAATATATGTATATATATGTGTCACAATGACATGTATATATATATATATATATATTGTGACATTTCCAGGGGATATAGCTCTAGGATCGCTGTCTGGGTAGACAGAGTGACACGAAAACAGTTCATTCAGACAGCAGTTCTGGTGAAAACTGGCCGCAACCAGCTTTATTAAAGTCCACAGCAAACAGATAAAAATAAAGCATAAACAGAAAACCTAGGCTTGTCTAGCCACTAATTACACATAGATAGATTGCCCTGTCTATCCGGGTCCCGGCTCTACCAGCCTGACCCAAAACAACACATATGATATATGTTACCAGTATGGAGTTTCACAGATACTCCTCCTTGTGTCTGAAGGCACCTTCAATGTCCAGACTTGAGAGAGATCCACTCCTATTCAGCCGCTATTCGCACGGATTCTCACTGCGACTACTCCTGTGTCCGGGGTACTTCCTGCACCCAGACTGAGATAGCTCACACTCCTGGAGACACCTTCTGTACCTGGACCCCTTGTCCAGATTAAGCGTGCTCCCACTCCTGGAGACCGCTTCTTGTGCCGGGAACCTTCCTGTGTCCAGACTAAGCGTCCTCTCAGACTGTGTTTCCACACACCTACTTCTGGTCTCCTAATTAACACCTGAGTGATTTCAGGCCTGAGCTGCAAGTGTGTACTGAATGTAAGGTGTAGTGACTTTCTCTACCACTAGGTCTACAAAGCCACACACCTCCCTTATACCAGTCAGTAAAGTAGCTAGGTGAAATATACACCCCATTCAATACACATACTCTCACTGTCTCACATATCCCCCCCTCTTCTCCAGACCGGAGGGCTGGTCATCCAGACCGGAGGGCTGGTTAACAATCCAACAGAGACAGTGAACTCTGGACCAGTCATGGCCCTCATCAGCTTCATCTTCACCACTGTCATTTGTATCTTCACCTGAGTCATAGCCAACATCAGCTTTCTCTTCATCTGAAGCATCCGTAACTACCCTGTACCCTTCCAGGCCTATGCTCTCTGCGGGCCTCGGGTATCCTGCACGGTTTCATCTTGACCTTAGGGCCGGGCTCAGTTTCGATATAGTGCCTGGCCAGAGAAGTACGACCAGGCACGTCAGAACACCTCTGCTGATTCTTCCACAGAAACTCTCGTACCTCCTGTCCCTGGTGCACTGACCACGTGTCACCAACTATCACAGAAGGTATAGGGGGTTTTTCACTTTTCTCCAGTTCCCCTCCTTCAGGCTCTTCTGGCAGGACATGCCCAGAAGCCTACC
>JARQOD010003780.1:0-61233 GCA_033576555.1 Oophaga sylvatica | reverse complement strand
AAAAATTAAAAAAGTAAAGTTAAAAGGGGGGGGATGAAAAAAATAAAAATAAATGTAAAATAAAAATGAAAATAAAGAATATAAAAATTAAAAAATAAAAATGAAAAATAAAAGATAAAAATTGGAGGAGACTTACCGGTTTAGAAAAGGTAATCAACGAGTCTGGAAATTAAATGAAAAAGATGATTAGAGAAGCCAATTAATCTCCCTGTTAAGACCCCTAGGAGACAGCGTTCAGTTTGTGTATCCAATATGTCTCCCTGAGTTTCAAACGTTTAATACGGTCTCCACCTCTCCGTGATTTAGGTACCTGTTCAATTATTTGAAATTTTAACTGAGCCACTGAATGATTGTGTTCAATGAAGTGATTCGGAAGAGGCAGCCAGGTTTTTTTGGTGCGTATTGTAGATTTATGGCTTGCCATCCTTTCTCTAGCATGTTGTGTGGTCTCACCCAGTACATGAGTCCACAAGGGCATTTTATAACATAAACAATAAAGTTGGAATCACATGTGTAAAAAATTTTTATAGGAAAAGATTTTCCTGTGCGTGGGTGAGTTACCGAATCACCTTTAACGACATTGGAACATGAAGCACAATTTAGACAGGGATAGGTACCAAACCGACGCGAGGTGAGATAGCTCTGTGTTAGTTTAGATTGTGAGCTGCCAATGTCCGCCCGTACTAGTTTATCCTAACGTTGGTGCTCTTCTGCTACACATTAGAGCAGGGTTAGAGAAAGCAGGAATGGTAGGGTAGGCTTTTGTTAGAAGTGACCATGTTTGCGGATAATAGAATGGATTTTGAACATGAGCGGGTGATGTGTGTGGACAAATGGCACTCGTTCTTGTTTAACAGTCGGTGGATGAGGGTCCGGGGGGTTGTAAATGCGTTCTCTCTCAGTGATAAGTAATCTACTGGGTAATCCCGTTCTCTGAATTTGGCAGACATTTGATCAAGGCAGTGTGTTAAGCAAATCAGGATCTGTCACTATCCTTGCGATGCGAGAGAATTGTGACCTTGGTAAGCTGTTTCTTGTTGATTTTGGATGACTGCTGGAATAGTGTAGTAAACTATTACAGTCAGTGGTTTCACGTATGAATCTGTCGTCAGATTTCCTTGAGGATCTTTAATGATCGTAGTGTCCAGAAATGGAATTTTGTCAATATCATAATGTATTGTAAATTGTAGGTCTGGATCGATTGAATTGAGGTAGGTGTGAAATGATGTCAATAATTCATGAGGGCCTGTCCAAACAAAAAAGACATCATCGATATAGCGATGGTAGCATCTGATATGATTTTGATAGATCTGAGTGGAGTAGATATGATCGACTTCAAAAAAATGCATATAAGCATTGGCGTAAGCCGGCGCCACATTACTACCCATCGCGGTCCCTCGTGACTGGACATAGAACGTATCTTCGAATAGAAAATAATTTTCATATAGAATTAATTGAAGAAGGTTCACACAAAATTCTATTGATTTGTCAGAAAGATTGGATGTTTGAAGCAGTCTTTTGCTGCTGATATGCCTTTGGTATGTGAGATGGAGGTGTAGAGACTGTTGACATCCATAGTGACCAGTAGGCTGTCAGGTGGTGCAGTATGGAATTTGTTAATTATTCTAAGAAAATGGCCAGTATCTTGGAGAAAAGAATTGGTGTTTTGACTAGTGGTGTCAAAATCTTCTCTAGATAAACTGAGAGTGGTGAAAGAATGGAATCGGTGGATGCAACGATGGGTCTGCCTGGGGGATTATTAAGTGATTTGTGGATTTTGGGAAGGATATAAAAAACTGGATAATGGGGTGAGATTGGTGAGGAATAAAGCCGTTTTTTTATCAATTATGTGATTATCCAATGAAGTTCGGAGGAGAGACTGTGTTTTTGAATTTATATCTGATGTGGGATCTCTAGAAAGGCTCTATAAGTCTCTGTATCTGGAGTTGTCGCTTAATTTCACCGGTGTAAAGGGAGTGATCCATAATGACAGTGGCACCCCCTTTATCAGCCAGTTTAATGACAATTGATTTGTTGTTCTGTAATGATGTAAGTGCTTGATTCTCTGTTGATGTCAAATTTCTACAAACAGGTAGAAGCCAAGGCGTTGTTCGTGGACCAAGGCCTTGACTTCACGATCTACAAATGAAATATACGTTTCAGTTGCATGGAACGTCTGTGGTGGATTGTAGGAGCTTGGAATACGTAAGGTCAAGTTTCTCGATAGAGATCTCTGCAACAGAGACGTCTCCAGCTGGAGACACTCTGATATCAGGGATATCTGCTATAGTCCCGAAATGAGTTTTAGTCTGATGGAGCGGTAAAACCGCTGAAGATCCTTCTCCAGCTGGAACGCATCCCAGTTGGGGGTCGGGCAGAAAGATAAACCTTTCTGTAAAACAGTTAGTTCCGCAGGGGAGAGTGTATGACTGGAAATATTGATCACCGAGTTAGGTATGGCCTTACCTGCGACCTCGTTGTCATTTTTTCTCCTCCTCGATCGTCGTATCTTTCGTTTCGTTGTAATCCTCCCCTGCGGTTTTTCCCTAAAAAATTTACTCTTGTAGATCCTGTTGAAGAGTCGCTCTCTGTGGATGAGCCAAACCTGCGATTTGGTTGGCGTCGCCATGTATTCGTTCCAAAAGATTCGTTCCATCTATATACACGATTATTGGTGTAGTCGTCCGTATCCCTTTGGAATTTCTGACGTTTTCTCTCCTCCAGGAATTTCCGTTGGTCAGATAGAATTTTCTCAGTTTTTTCTTTCAGACTAGACCAGTCAGAAGACGGTAACGTAGAGGAGAGCTGAGTTTCAATTCCTCTGATGTTCTCCTTAGTCTCGGAGATACCCTTCTGTAGATATTCAATAGTTAGAATAATTATGTCAAGAGAGTATTTATTAAGAATTTGTTTGAATTTATTGCAAAATTCCTCGTTATCCTTAAAGAGTGTCGGGCGTAGGTTACAACGAAGGCCCCTAGGGATCCTCCCCTGTCTATGGTACTCTGCCAAAGTTATTCCATGTAAATCATACGACAGTAGTCGCCGTTTTTCTTTTTCATAATCCTTGTCCTTAACTCCTGTGTGGGAGTTGTAAGGAAATCATTAGCATTCGAAACTTGGGATAAGATACTAGAGCAAGTGCTGCATCATATGCAAATGTTTCTAAATTGGACATCTGAGGACCTGGTGCAAACACCACAAAAAATTGGATTAATATTTAGATAAGGGTGTGCACACGGGTCAATTGGAGCGGTGCTGGTGAAAATGGACCAATATAGGTACCAAGACTACAAGTAAGAATATAATTCACCGCACACTAAAACCAAGTTGATGCAAATAAAGTGATATTTTATTGTGGTTCTTCATGTAAGAAGAAAAAAGAAGAAAAAGTGCCACGTTTCTAAAACAAAGTACAAATACCATACATTAGGCTAATACCCGACGTTTCGATCCTACCCGGATCTTAGTCATGGGTAGCTGTAGAAAAACCAAAAAGAGCACAATCAGTGAAGCACTAAAATATATACAGAGATATACATATGTACAAAATAACATAACAGAAAGACATAAAATAGAATTCTAGATAATACATAGCAGGTAAATAGTATAAATAATATATTAGACATATGTAAGTAGCAACAATCATGAGGGATATGTCATATAGATAATATATTATGCGATTAATTCGTTTATAGTTCTATTTTATGAAAACTCCCATTGAGAAAAGTAAAGGGAAATGAAAGTGTACCTTAGAGGTAGGTATTTCAGTATTAAGGCACTTAAATGAGGGTAATTCATAGTGGCCCCAAGCAAAAGAACCAGGTGCTGGAGTAAAAAAGACAATGCAGACGTTATTAACAGCATAGATCAAAATAGATATGAGTCAAGCTGAGGCGCCCATGTTACCTGCAAATATTGTAAGACAATGTGGTCTAGTGAAGTCAGAGGAGCCAGAAGACAATCTAGCTGGTGGGAATAGAAAGGGTGCTTATTAAGATCCCTAATGTGCTGCATAATGGTGAAAGCTTATGTCATGGAAGTTCCAATAAATACCTGTGTCTGGGGGCTTGGTAGGATGAGGCAGCGCTCCCGCGCTCTGACTGTATTGCTGGATGAGGCTTATGTGTAGAAAACAGGGTCAGCCCTGTTTAAATAGCGGCGCTGTGTCACGCCGGCCCGGAAGTACGTCACCGGGACCGGATGTGACGTCGCGCTAACTCACAGAAGGTTGCGCATGCGCATTACCTGTCGGAATCGCCATGTTGATAGATGGCAGACCATACTTGGGCGTTTATAACAGGGAGGAGCTGGATTTATGTGTTACAATAAGGGGAACAGAGTAATTGAATATAGGTGTATATAATGTATTAACTGGCGAATAACTGGCAACTTATAAGGGAATAAAACGGTAAGAAACCAAAAGATATGAGGGAAATGTAATAAATGAAAAAAAAAAAAAAAAAACTAAATGAAAAATTAGCGATAAAAAAAGGGGAAAATAAAAATAGAAAATAAATAAAAAATAAAAATAAATAAAATAAAATTAAAACAGAAAAAAATAGAAAAAAATAAAAATAAATGGAAAAATGGAAAAATAAATAAAATAAAAATAATAATAATAATAATGTTAAAGAATGAAGGAAAAAGTTTTATAGCATAGAGATATAAGAAAAATTGAAAATTTGGAAAAATGAAAAAACGGGAAAATAAAATAGAAGAAAAATGGAAATAAAAGTAAAGTTAAAATGGGGGCGGATGAAAAAAATAAAAATAAATGTAAAAATAAAAATGAAAATAAAGAATATAAAAATTAAAAAATAAAATGAAAAATAAAAGATAAAAATTGGAGGAGACTTACCGGTTAGAAAAGGTAATCAACGAGTCTGGAAATTAAATGAGAAAAGATGATTAGAGAAGCCAATTAATCTCCCTGTTAAGACCCCTAGGAGACAGCGTGTCCAGTTTGTGTATCCAATATGTCTCCCTGAGTTTCAAACGTTTAATACGGTCTCCACCTCTCCGTGATTTAGGTACCTGTTCAATTATTTGAAATTTTAACTGAGCCACTGAATGATTGTGTTCAATGAAGTGATTCGGAAGAGGCAGCCAGGTTTTTTTGGTGCGTATTGTAGATTTATGGCTTGCCATCCTTTCTCTAGCATGTTGTGTGGTCTCACCCAGGTACATGAGTCCACAAGGGCATTTTATAACATAAACAATAAAGTTGGAATCACATGTGTAAAAATTTTTATAGGAAAAGATTTTCCTGTGCGTGGGTGAGTTACCGAATCACCTTTAACGACATTGGAACAGGAAGCACAATTTAGACACGGATAGGTACCAAACCGACGCGAGGTGAGATAGCTCTGTGTTAGTTTAGATTGTGAGCTGCCAATGTCCGCCCGTACTAGTTTATCCTTAACGTTGGGTGCTCTTCTGCTACACATTAGAGCAGGGTTAGAGAAAGCAGGAATGGTAGGGTAGGCTTTTGTTAGAAGTGACCAATGTTTGCGGATAATAGAATGGATTTTGAACATGAGCGGGTGATGTGTGTGGACAAATGGCACTCGTTCTTGTTTAACAGTCGGTGGATGAGGGTCCGGGGGGTTGTAAATGCGTTCTCTCTCAGTGATAAGTAATCTACTGGGGTAATCCCGTTCTCTGAATTTGGCAGACATTTGATCAAGGCGTGTGTTAAGCAAATCAGGATCTGTCACTATCCTTGCGATGCGAGAGAATTGTGACCTTGGTAAGCTGTTTCTTGTTGATTTTGGATGACTGCTGGAATAGTGTAGTAAACTATTACAGTCAGTGGGTTTCACGTATGAATCTGTCGTCAGATTTCCTTGAGGATCTTTAATGATCGTAGTGTCCAGAAATGGAATTTTGTCAATATCATAATGTATTGTAAATTGTAGGTCTGGATCGATTGAATTGAGGTAGGTGTGAAATGATGTCAATAATTCATGAGGGCCTGTCCAAACAAAAAAGACATCATCGATATAGCGATGGTAGCATCTGATATGATTTTGATAGATCTGAGTGGAGTAGATATGATCGACTTCAAAGAAATGCATATAAGCATTGGCGTAAGCCGGCGCCACATTACTACCCATCGCGGTCCCTCGTGACTGGACATAGAACGTATCTTCGAATAGAAAATAATTTTCATATAGAATTAATTGAAGAAGGTTCACACAAAATTCTATTGATTTGTCAGAAAGATTGGATGTTTGAAGCAGTCTTTTTGCTGCTGATATGCCTTTGGTATGTGAGATGGAGGTGTAGAGACTGTTGACATCCATAGTGACCAGTAGGCTGTCAGGTGGTGCAGTATGGAATTTGTTAATTATTCTAAGAAAATGGCCAGTATCTTGGAGAAAAGAATTGGTGGTTTTGACTAGTGGTGTCAAAATCTTCTCTAGATAAACTGAGAGTGCTGAAAGAATGGAATCGGTGGATGCAACGATGGGTCTGCCTGGGGGATTATTAAGTGATTTGTGGATTTTGGGAAGGATATAAAAAAACTGGGATAATGGGGTGAGGATTGGTGAGGAATAAAGCCGTTTTTTTATCAATTATGTGATTATCCAATGAAGTTCGGAGGAGAGACTGTGTTTTTGAATTTATATCTGATGTGGGATCTCTAGAAATGGCTCTATAAGTCTCTGTATCTGAGAGTTGTCGCTTAATTTCACCGGTGTAAAGGGAGTGATCCATAATGACAGTGGCACCCCCTTTATCAGCCAGTTTAATGACAATTGATTTGTTGTTCTGTAATGATGTAAGTGCTTGATTCTCTGTTGATGTCAAATTTCTACAAACAGGGTAGAAGCCAAGGCGTTGTTCGTGGACCAAGGCCTTGACTTCACGATCTACAAATGAAATATACGTTTCAGTTGCATGGAACGTCTGTGGTGGATTGTAGGAGCTTGGAATACGTAGGTCAAGTTTCTCGATAGAGATCTCTGCAACAGAGACGTCTCCAGCTGGAGACACTCTGATATCAGGGATATCTGCTATAGTCCCGAAATGAGTTTTTAGTCTGATGGAGCGGTAAAACCGCTGAAGATCCTTCTCCAGCTGGAACGCGTCCCAGTTGGGGGTCGGGCAGAAAGATAAACCTTTCTGTAAAACAGTTAGTTCCGCAGGGGAGAGTGTATGACTGGAAATATTGATCACCGAGTTAGGTATGGCCTTACCTGCGACCTCGTTGTCATTTTTTCTCCTCCTCGATCGTCGTATCTTTCGTTTCGTTGTAATCCTCCCCTGCGGTTTTTCCCTAAAAAATTTACTCTTGTAGATCCTGTTGAAGAGTCGCTCTCTGTGGATGAGCCAAACCTGCGATTTGGTTGGCGTCGCCATGTATTCGTTCCAAAAGATTCGTTCCATCTATATACACGATTATTGGTGTAGTCGTCCGTATCCCTTTGGAATTTCTGACGTTTTCTCTCCTCCAGGAATTTCCGTTGGTCAGATAGAATTTTCTCAGTTTTTTCTTTCAGACTAGACCCGTCAGAAGACGGTAACGTAGAGGAGAGCTGAGTTTCAATTCCTCTGATGTTCTCCTTAGTCTCGGAGATACCCTTCTGTAGATATTCAATAGTTAGAATAATTATGTCAAGAGAGTATTTATTAAGAATTTGTTTGAATTTATTGCAAAATTCCTCGTTATCCTTAAAGAGTGTCGGGCGTAGGTTACAACGAAGGCCCCTAGGGATCCTCCCCTGTCTATGGTACTCTGCCAAAGTTATTCCATGTAAATCATACGACAGTAGTCGCCGTTTTTCTTTTTCATAATCCCTTTGTCCTTAACTCCTGTGTGGGAGTTGTAAGGAAATCATTAGCATTCGAAACTTGGGATAAGATACTAGAGCAAGTTGCTGCATCATATGCAAATGTTTCTAAATTGGACATCTGAGGACCTGGTGCAAACACCACAAAAAAATTGGATTAATATTTAGATAAGGGTGTGCACACGGGTCAATTGGAGCGGTGCTGGTGAAAATGGACCAATATAGGTACCAAGACTACAAGTAAGAATATAATTCACCGCACACTAAAACCAAGTTGATGCAAATAAAGTGATATTTTATTGTGGTTCTTCATGTAAGAAGAAAAAAGAAGAAAAAGTGCCACGTTTCTAAAACAAAGTACAAATACCATACATTAGGCTAATACCCGACGTTTCGATCCTACCCGGATCTTAGTCATGGGTAGCTGTAGAAAAACCAAAAAGAGCACAATCAGTGAAGCACTAAAATATATACAGAGATATACATATGTACAAAATAACATAACAGAAAGACATAAAAATAGAATTCTAGATAATACATAGCAGGTAAATAGTATAAATAATATATTAGACATATGTAAGTAGCAACAATCATGAGGGATATGTCATATAGATAATATATTATGCGATTAATTCGTTTATAGTTCTATTTTAGAGAAAACTCCCATTGGAGAAAAGTAAAGGGGAAATGAAAGTGTACCTTAGAGGTAGGTATTTCAGTATTAAGGCACTTAAATGAGGGTAATTCATAGTGGCCCCCAAGCAAAAAGACCAGGTGCTGGAGTAAAAAAGACAATGCAGACGTTATTAACAGCATAGATCAAAATAGATATGAGTCAAGCTGAGGCGCCCATGTTACCTGCAAATATTGTAAGACAATGTGGTCTAGTGAAGTCAGAGGAGCCAGAAGACAATCTAGCTGGTGGGAACAGAAAGGGTGCTTATTAAGATCCCTAATGTGCTGCATAATGGTGAAAGCTTATGTCATGGAAGTTCCAATAAATACCTGTGTCTGGGGGCTTGGTAGGATGAGGCAGCGCTCCCGCGCTCTGACTGTATTGCTGGATGAGGCTTATGTGTAGAAAACAGGGTCAGCCCTGTTTAAATAGCGGCGCTGTGTCACGCCGGCCCGGAAGTACGTCACCGGGACCGGATGTGACGTCGCGCTAACTCACAGAAGGTTGCGCATGCGCATTACCTGTCGGAATGCCATGTTGATAGATGGCAGACCATACTTGGGCGTTTATAACAGGGAGGAGCTGGATTTATGTGTTACAATAAGGGGAACAGAGTAATTGAATATAGGGTGTATATAATGTATTAACTGGCGAATAACTGGCAACTTATAAGGGAATAAAACGGTAAGAAACCAAAAGATATGAGGGAAATGTAATAAATGAAAAATAAAAAATAAACTAAATGAAAAATTAGCGATAAAAAAAGGGGAAAAATAAAAAAGAAAAATAATAAAAAATAAAAATAAAATAAAAATAAAATTAAAACAGAAAAAAATAGAAAAAAATAAAAATAAATGGAAAAATGGAAAAATAAATAAAATAAAAATAATAATAATAATAATAATGTTAAAGAATGAAGGAAAAAGTTTTTTATAGCATAGAGATATAAGAAAAATTGAAAATTTGGAAAAATGAAAAAATGAAAAAACGGGGAAAATAAAATAGAAGAAAAATGGAAATAAAAGTAAAGTTAAAATGGGGGCGGATGAAAAAAATAAAAATAAATATAAATATAAAAATGAAAATAAAGAATATAAAAATTAAAAATTAAAAAAGAAAAAATAAAAATGAAAAATAAAAGATAAAAATTGGAGGAGACTTACCGGTTTAGAAAAGGTAATCAACGAGTCTGGAAATTAAATGAGAAAAGATGATTAGAGAAGCCAATTAATCTCCCTGTTAAGACCCCTAGGAGACAGCGTGTCCCAGTTTGTGTATCCAATATGTCTCCCTGAGTTTCAAACGTTTAATACGGTCTCCACCTCTCCGTGATTTAGGTACCTGTTCAATTATTTGAAATTTTAACTGAGCCACTGAATGATTGTGTTCAATGAAGTGATTTGGAAGAGGCAGCCAGGTTTTTTTGGTGTGTATTGTAGATTTATGGCTTGCCATCCTTTCTCTAGCATGTTGTGTGGTCTCACCCAGGTACATGAGTCCACAAGGGCATTTTATAACATAAACAATAAAGTTGGAATCACATGTGTAAACATTTTTTATAGGAAAAGATTTTCCTGTGCGTGGGTGAGTTACCGAATCACCTTTAATGACATTGGAACATGAAGCACAATTTAGACACGGATAGGTACCAAACCGACGCGAGGTGAGATAGCTCTGTGTTAGTTTAGATTGTGAGCTGCCAATGTCCGCCCGTACTAGTTTATCCTTAACGTTGGGTGCTCTTCTGCTACACATTAGAGCAGGGTTAGAGAAAGCAGGAATGGTAGGGTAGGCTTTTGTTAGAAGTGACCAATGTTTGCGGATAATAGAATGGATTTTGAACATGAGCGGGTGATGTGTGTGGACAAATGGCACTCGTTCTTGTTTAACAGTCGGTGGATGAGGGTCCGGGGGGTTGTGAATGCGTTCTCTCTCAGTGATAAGTAATCTACTGGGGTAATCCCGTTCTCTGAATTTGGCAGACATTTGATCAAGGCGTGTGTTAAGCAAATCAGGATCTGTCACTATCCTTGCGATGCGAGAGAATTGTGACCTTGGTAGGCTGTTTCTTGTTGATTTTGGATGACTGCTGGAATAGTGTAGTAAACTATTACAGTCAGTGGGTTTCACGTATAAATCTGTCGTCAGATTTCCTTGAGGATCTTTAATGATCGTAGTGTCCAGAAATGGAATTTTGTCAATATCATAATGTATTGTAAATTGTAGGTCTGGATCGATTGAATTGAGGTAGGTGTGAAATGATGTCAATAATTCATGAGGGCCTGTCCAAACAAAAAAGACATCATCGATATAGCGATGGTAGCATCTGATATGATTTTGATAGATCTGAGTGGAGTAGATATGATCGACTTCAAAGAAATGCATATAAGCATTGGCGTAAGCCGGCGCCACATTACTACCCATCGCGGTCCCTCGTGACTGGACATAGAACGTATCTTCGAATAGAAAATAATTTTCATATAAAATTAATTGAAGAAGGTTCACACAAAATTCTATCGATTTGTCAGAAAGATTGGATGTTTGAAGCAGTCTTTTTGCTGCTGATATGCCTTTGGTATGTGAGATGGAGGTGTAGAGACTGTTGACATCCATAGTGACCAGTAGGCTGTCAGGTGGTGCAGTATGGAATTCGTTAATTATTCTAAGAAAATGGCCAGTATCTAGGAGAAAAGAATTGGTGGTTTTCACTAGTGGTGTCAAAATCTTCTCTAGATAAACTGAGAGTGGTGAAAGAATGGAATCGGTGGATGCAACGATGGGTCTGCCTGGGGGATTATTAAGTGATTTGTGGATTTTGGGAAGGATATAAAAAACTGGGATAATGGGGTGAGGATTGGTGAGGAATGAAGCCGTTTTTTTATCAATTATGTGATTATCCAATGAAGTTCGGAGGAGAGACTGTATTTTTGAATTTATATCTGATGTGGGATCTGATGTGGGATCTCTAGAAATGGCTCTATAAGTCTCTGTATCTGAGAATTAATCGCATAATATATTATCTATATGACATATCCCTCATGATTGTTGCTACTTACATATGTCTAATATATTATTTATACTATTTACCTGCTATGTATTATCTAGAATTCTATTTTTATGTCTTTCTGTTATGTTATTTTGTACATATGTATATCTCTGTATATATTTTAGTGCTTCACTGATTGTGCTCTTTTTGGTTTTTCTACAGCTACCCATGACTAAGATCCGGGTAGGATCGAAACGTCGGGTATTAGCCTAATGTATGGTATTTGTACTTTGTTTTAGAAACGTGGCACTTTTTCTTCTTTTTTCTTCTTACATGAAGAACCACAATAAAATATCACTTTATTTGCATCAACTTGGTTTTAGTGTGCGGTGAATTATATTCTTACTTGTAGTCTTGGTACCTATATTTGTCCATTTTCACCAGCACCGCTCCAATTGACCTGTGTGCACACCCTTATCTAAATATTAATCCAATTTTTTTGTGGTGTTTGCACCAGGTCCTCAGATGTCCAATTTAGAAACATTTGCATATGATGCAGCAACTTGCTCTAGTATCTTATCCCAAGTTTCGAATGCTAATGATTTCCTTACAACTCCCACACAGGAGTTAAGGACAAGGGATTATGAAAAAGAAAAACGGCGACTACTGTCGTATGATTTACATGGAATAACTTTGGCAGAGTACCATAGACAGGGGAGGATCCCTAGGGGCCTTCGTTGTAACCTACGCCCGACACTCTTTAAGGATAACGAGGAATTTTGCAATAAATTCAAACAAATTCTTAATAAATGCTCTCTTGACATAATTATTCTAACTATTGAATATCTACAGAAGGGTATCTCCGAGACTAAGGAGAACATCAGAGCAATTGAAACTCAGCTCTCCTCTACGTTACCGTCTTCTGACTGGTCTAGTCTGGAAGAAAAAACTGAGAAAATTCTATCTGACCAACGGAAATTCCTGGAGAGAAAACGTCAGAAATTCCAAAGGGATACGGACGACTACACCAATAATCGTGTATATAGATGGAACGAATCTTTTGGAACGAATACATGGCGACGCCAACCAAATCGCAGGTTTGGCTCATCCACAGAGAGCGACTCTTCAACAGGATCTACAAGAGTAAATTTTTTAGGGAAAAACCGCAGGGGAGGATTACAACGAAACGAAAGATACGATAATCGAGGAGGAGAAAAAATGACAACGAGGTCGCAGGTAAGGCCATACCTAACTCGGTGATCAATATTTCCAGTCATACACTCTCCCCTGCGGAACTAACTGTTTTACAGAAAGGTTTATCTTTCTGCCCGACCCCCAACTGGGATGCGTTCCAGCTGGAGAAGGATCTTCAGCGGTTTTACCGCTCCATCAGACTAAAAACTCATTTCGGGACTATAGCAGATATCCCTGATATCAGAGTGTCTCCAGCTGGAGACGTCTCTGTTGCAGAGATCTCTATCGAGAAACTTGACCTACATATTCCAAGCTCCTACAATCCACCACAGACGTTCCATGCAACTGAAACGTATATTTCATTTGTAGATCGTGAAGTCAAGGCCTTGGTCCACGAACAACGCCTTGGCTTCTACCCTGTTTGTAGAAATTTGACATCAACAGAGAATCAAGCACTTACATCATTACAGAACAACAAATCAATTGTCATTAAACCGGCTGATAAAGGGGTGCCACTGTCATTATGGATCACTCCCTTTACACCGGTGAAATTAAGCGACAACTCTCAGATACAGAGACTTATAGAGCCATTTCTAGAGATCCCACATCAGATATAAATTCAAAAATACAGTCTCTCCTCCGAACTTCATTGGATAATCACATAATTGATAAAAAAACGGCTTCATTCCTCACCAATCCTCACCCCATTATCCCAGTTTTTTATATCCTTCCCAAAATCCACAAATCACTTAACAATCCCCCAGGCAGACCCATCGTTGCATCCACCGATTCCATTCTTTCACCACTCTCAGTTTATCTAGAGAAGATTTTGACACCACTAGTCAAAACCACCAATTCTTTTCTCCTAGATACTGGCCATTTTCTTAGAATAATTAACGAATTCCATACTGCACCACCTGACAGCCTACTGGTCACTATGGATGTCAACAGTCTCTACACCTCCATCTCACATACCAAAGGCATATCAGCAGCAAAAAGACTGCTTCAAACATTCAATCTTTCTGACAAATTGACAGAATTTTGTGTGAACTTTCTTCAATTAATTCTATATGAAAATTATTTTCTATTCGAAGATACGTTCTATGTCCAGTCACGAGGGACCGCGATGGGTAGTAATGTGGCGCCAGCTTACGCCAATGCTTATATGCATTTCTTTGAAGTCGATCATATCTACTCCACTCAGATCTATCAAAATCATATCAGATGCTACCATCGCTATATCGATGATGTCTTTTTTGTTTGGACAGGCCCTCATGAATTATTGACATCATTTCACACCTACCTCAATTCAATCGATCCAGACCTACAATTTACAATACATTATGATATTGACAAAATTCCATTTCTGGACACTACGATCATTAAAGATCCTCAAGGAAATCTGACGACAGATTTATACGTGAAACCCACTGACTGTAATAGTTTACTACACTATTCCAGCAGTCATCCAAAATCAACAAGAAACAGCCTACCAAGGTCACAATTCTCTCGCATCGCAAGGATAGTGACAGATCCTGATTTGCTTAACACACGCCTTGATCAAATGTCTGCCAAATTCAGAGAACGGGATTACCCCAGTAGATTACTTATCACTGAGAGAGAACGCATTCACAACCCCCCGGACCCTCATCCACCGACTGTTAAACAAGAACGAGTGCCATTTGTCCACACACATCACCCGCTCATGTTCAAAATCCATTCTATTATCCGCAAACATTGGTCACTTCTAACAAAAGCCTACCCTACCATTCCTGCTTTCTCTAACCCTGCTCTAATGTGTAGCAGAAGAGCACCCAACGTTAAGGATAAACTAGTACGGGCGGACATTGGCAGCTCACAATCTAAACTAACACAGAGCTATCTCACCTCGCGTCGGTTTGGTACCTATCCGTGTCTAAATTGTGCTTCATGTTCCAATGTCATTAAAGGTGATTCGGTAACTCACCCACGCACAGGAAAATCTTTTCCTATAAAAAATTTTTACACATGTGATTCCAACTTTATTGTTTATGTTATAAAATGCCCTTGTGGACTCATGTACCTGGGTGAGACCACACAACATGCTAGAGAAAGGATGGCAAGCCATAAATCTACAATACGCACCAAAAAAACCTGGCTGCCTCTTCCGAATCACTTCATTGAACACAATCATTCAGTGGCTCAGTTAAAATTTCAAATAATTGAACAGGTACCTAAATCACGGAGAGGTGGAGACCGTATTAAAACGTTTGAAACTCAGGGAGACATATTGGATACACAAACTGGACACGCTGTCTCCTAGGGGTCTTAACAGGGAGATTAATTGGCTTCTCTAATCATCTTTTCTCATTTAATTTCCAGACTCGTTGATTACCTTTTCTAAACCGGTAAGTCTCCTCCAATTTTTATCTTTATTTTCATTTTATATTTTTTATTTTTTATTTTTTCATTTTAATTTTAATCTATTTTCATTTTATATTTATTTTTTTTTATTTTTTTCATCCGCCCCCATTTTACTTTACTTTTTTTCCCTTTTTCTTCATTTTATTTTCCCTTTTTTCATTTTCATTTTCCAAATTTCATATCTATATCTATGATAAAAACTTTTTCCTTCATTCTTTAACATTATTATTATTATTATTATTTTTATTTTATTTATTTTTCCATTTTTCCATTTATTTTTATTTTTTTCTATTTTTTTCTGTTTTAATTTTATTTTTATTTTATTTTTCTTTTTATTTATTTTTATTTTTTTTTTATTTTTCCCCTTTTTTTATCGCTAATTTTTCATTTAGTTTATTTTTTATTTTTCATTTATTACATTTCCCTCATATCTTTTGGTTTCTAACCGTTTTATTCCCTTATAAGTTGCCAGTTATTCGCCAGTTAATACATTATATACACCCTATATTCAATTACTCTGTTCCCCTTATTGTAACACATAAATCCAGCTCCTCCCTGTTATAAACGCCCAAGTATGGTCTGCCATCTATCAACATGGCGATTCCGACAGGTAATGCGCATGCGCAACCTTCTGTGAGTTAGCGCGACGTCACATTCGGTCCCGGTGACGTACTTCTGGGCCGGCGTGACACAGCGCCGCTATTTAAACAGGGCTGACCCTGTTTTCTACACATAAGCCTCATCCAGCAATACAGGCAGAGCGCGGGAGCACTGCCTCATCCTACCAAGCCCCCAGACACAGGTATTTATTGGAACTTCCATGACATAAGCTTTCACCATTATGCAGCACATTAGGGATCTTAATAAGCACCCTTTCTATTCCCACCAGCTAGATTGTCTTCTGGCTCCTCTGACTTCACTAGACCACATTGTCTTACAATATTTGCAGGTAACATGGGCGCCTCAGCTTGACTCATATCTATTTTGATCTATGCTGTTAATAACGTCTGCATTGTCTTTTTTACTCCAGCACCTGGTCTTTTTGCTTGGGGGCCACTATGAATTACCCTCATTTAAGTGCCTTAATACTGAAATACCTACCTCTAAGGTACACTTTCATTTCCCCTTTACTTTTCTCCAATGGGAGTTTTCTCTAAAATAGAACTATAAACAAATTAATCGCATAATATATTATCTATATGACATATCCCTCATGATTGTTGCTACTTACATATGTCTAATATATTATTTATACTATTTACCTGCTATGTATTATCTAGAATTCTATTATTATGTCTTTCTGTTATGTTATTTTGTACATATGTATATCTCTGTATATATTTTAGTGCTTCACTGATTGTGCTCTTTTTGGTTTTTCTACAGCTACCCATGACTAAGATCCGGGTAGGATCGAAACGTCGGGTATTAGCCTAATGTATGGTATTTGTACTTTGTTTTAGAAACGTGGCACTTTTTCTCCTTTTTTCTTCTTACATGAAGAACCACAATAAAATATCACTTTATTTGCATCAACTTGGTTTTAGTGTGCGGTGAATTATATTCTTACTTGTAGTCTTGGTACCTATATTGGTCCATTTTCACCAGCACCGCTCCAATTGACCCGTGTGCACACCCTTATCTAAATATTAATCCAAATAGGAGTAGAGGCCAATAATGACCTCACGTGATCTAGACTGTATGCTTCTGTTGATACATCCTAGAATTGTATTTGCCTTTTTTGCTGCTGCATCACACTGTTGCCTCATGTTCAGTCTGTGATCAATTAGTATACCCAAGTCTTTTTCACATGTGCTGTTACTTAGCCATATTCCTCTCATTTTTTATATGCTTTTTTTCTTTTTTATTGCCCAGATGTAGTAGTTTGCATTTTTCCCTGTTAAAAACCATTCTGTTAGTTGCTGCCCATTTGCTGCTTATTTATATCTTTTTGAATCCTCTATCTCTCTTTTCTAGTATTAGCTACCCCTCCTAGCTTTGAGTCATCAGCAAATTGATCAGTTTACCCTCAATTTCTTCATCTAAATCATCAGTAAACCAGGGAGGAGTCCCGAGGAGATAATTTGCATATTCCCAGTGCCTTCTGGGATAAGTGAAGAGTCTCCGTGAGCTCAAGGAACACTGGATTTTGGCTGTTGCAGCTGAAAGGAGGACATCAGAGTTTTGGCTTATATTTCACCGCTTGATTATCTCTTGAACAATAAGAACATGGAAGAGGCCAGGAGCCATGTGGTGAGCTGCATTTCTTGCTACATGTTCACAGACTTACCAGTGGAAAAGCCAAACTTCACATGCCAGAAATGCAAGCTTGTGTCCCTGTTGGAGGAAAAGTTGCAAAATCTGGAAGAGAGGTTATCTACATTGAAGACCATTAAGGAAGGTGAAGAGTTCTTAGACAGGGCAGAATTATCTCTTCATGGTACAGAAAGAGAAGAAACTCGAAGTGCAACTGAAGAAACAGAGGAATATGCCCTCAGAGTCCTCCTGAATGGAGAAAGAAAACTGTTGTGAAGAAGAAACGGAGAGTTGTTGTCATGGGTGATTCCCTGTTGAGAGGAACAGAGGCCGCTATCTGCAGACCGGATATAACCTCAAGAGAAATGTGCTGTCTTCCAGGTGCAAAAATTAAAGATGTGTCTGACAGGATATCAGGACTCTTCAAGCGTACAGATGACTACCCATTCCTGCTAATACATGTGGGGACAAATGACACCGCTAGAAACGACCTGGAAACCATCTGCAGTGACTTTGAAAACTTAGGTAAGAAAGTGAAAGAACTGGGAGCGCAGGTGGTCTTCTCTTCCATCCTTCCAGTAGATGGCCATGGAACAAGGAGGTGGAATAAGATTCCTCAGGTGAGCAACTGGCTATTTCGATGATGCCGTCAGCAAGGATTTGGATTTTTGGATCACGGAGTGAATTACCTATACGATGGACTACTTGCTAGAGATGGGGTGCACCTTACGAAGACTGGAAAACATGTATTTGGACGTCGCCTTGCTACACTCATCAGGAGAGCTTTAAACTAGAACAATTTTGGGAAGGGAAGCAAAACGCCGGCAAAAGCCATACACCCGACAAATACTATTGAGAATTCTGCTATTAGAAGTGAAGGGGAAGAACAAAGACAAAAAAATCTACATAATAAAAATATTGAAGAAAGAGAAACCAATCACAAACTAAAGTGTTTCTATACGAATGCACAAAGCATGGGCAACAAACAAGGAGAACTGGAACTACTAACACAAGAGAAGAAATATGATGTCATTGGAATCACTGAGACTTGGTGGGACGATACACATGATTGGAATACAAGGCTAGAAGGATACAACTTATTTGCAAGAAACAGACTTGATAAACGAGGAGGATGTGTCGCATTGTATGTTAGAAAAGTGTATATCTGCACAGAGATTGACGCTTCAGAGACTGGGAGTTCTGTGGAAACTGTTTGGGTAAGAATACAAGGACAGAACAATGGAAAGGACACCATTGTAGGCATTTACTACAGGCCGCCTGTGCAAACTGAAGATATGGATGAACTCTTTATGCATAAAATGGCCAAGTTCTCCAAAAAATATGACATAGTGGTCATGGGAGATTTCAACTATCCAGACATTTGTTGGGAATCTCTCTCAGGCAAAACTAATAGGTCCAGGAAATTCTTATCCTCTCTTGCTGACAACTTTATCTTCCAAAAGGTAGGGGACAAAACAAGGGGATCTGCTACCTTGGATCTAATCCTTATAAACAGTGAGGAAATGGTGGAGGAGGTAAGAGTGGCTGGGACCCTAGGAGGTAGTGACCATGCTATTTTAGAATTTTGGATAACAAGAGGAGGAAGACCTGTGAAGACTCAGACGTCAAGGTTAGATTTCAGAAAGGCAGATTTTAAGAAACTCAGAAAGAGAATTGGAGGGATCCAATGGCTGGATATCCTTAAGGACAAAAATGTCCAGGAAGGATGGAAAATCTTGAAAAATGAGATTCTCAAAGCACAATCGTAAACAATTCCGAAAAGAGGGAAGAATGGGAAGCATTTAAGGAAACCAGGATGGATGAACACATAACTTAAACACTTGCTAAAAAGGAAGAAAGAAATGTTTATCAAATGGAAAGAGGGAGGCATATCTAAAGAAGAATATAATGCCATCTGCAGAACCTGCAGGGCACAAATCAGATTATCTAAAGCTGACAATGAATTAAGGCTTGCAAGTGACGTCAAAAGCAACAAAAAAGGATTTTGGGGATACGTCAAAAGTAAAAGAAAAGTCAAAGATGCTATAGGATTTTTACAGGATGAAAATGATGAAATGGTAAGTCAGGATGTTGAGAAGGCTGAACTTTTAAATTCCTATTTTGCATCTGTTTTCTCTCAGAAAGTAAATGTAACATCAACTGATCTTCACTGTCCTATTAAAGGAATAGAAGAAAACAGGATATCTATAAACAGAAAGACAGTGAGGAAACACTTAGCTAACCTAAATGAATTCAAGTCTCCAGGTCCAGATGAATTACATCCCAGAGTACTGATGGAGATAGCAGAAGAAATTCTTGAACCACTGTCCATAATCTTTGAAAATTCTTGGAGAACAGGAGAAGTCCCCGAAGACTGGAGAAGAGCAAATGTTGTTCCTATCTTCAAAAAGGGGAAGAAGATGGACCCAGGGAACTACAGGCCACTGAGTCTGACTTCTATACCAGGAAAGATCTTTGAACAAATTATTAAAGAACATGTATGTAAGTACCTGGATAAGAATGAAGTGATTAAACAGAGTCAGCATGGGTTTTTAACTAATAAGTCATGTCAGACTAACTTAATTTCCTTCTATGACAGAATCACTGACTGGGTGGATCAGGGAAATGCTGTAGATATAGTATATCTTAACTTCAGCAAAGCATTTGACAAAGTATCTCACACAACCTTATTGAAAAAATGACTAAGTATGGAATGGACAAGGCAACTGTTAGGTGGATTCATAACTGGCTTAGTGATCGGACCCAAAGAGTGGTCATAAATGTCTGCACATCCAGTTGGAAGAATGTCTCAAGTGGGGTACCACAAGGCTCTGTTTTGGGCCCTGTATTGTTCAACATCTTTATCAATGATTTAGATGAAGGAATTGAGGGTAAACTGATCAAATTTGCAGATGACACAAAGCTAGGAGGGGTAGCTAATACTAGAGAAGAGAGAGAGAGGATTCAAAAAGATATAAATAAACTGGAGCAGTGGGCAGCAACTAACAGAATGGATTTTAACAGGGAAAAATGCAAAGTACTACATCTGGGCAATAAAAATGAAAAAAGCATATACAAAATGGGAGAAATAGGGCTAAGTAACAGCACATGTGAAAAAGACTTGGGTATACTAATTGATCACAGACTGAACATGAGGCAACAGTGTGATGCAGCAGCAAAAAAGGCAAATACAATTCTAGGATATATCAACAGAAGCATACAGTCTTGATCAGTGAGGTCATTATTGGCCTCTACTCCTATTTGGATTAATATTTAGATAAGGGTGTGCACACGGGTCAATTGGAGCGGTGCTGGTGAAAATGGACCAATATAAGTACCAAGACTACAAGTAAGATATAATTCACCGCACACTAAAACCAAGTTGATGCAAATAAAGTGATATTTTATTGTGGTTCTTCATGTAAGAAGAAAAATGGAGAAAAAGTGCCACGTTTCTAAAACAAAGTACAAATACCATACATTAGGCTAATACCCGACGTTTCGATCCTACCCGGATCTTAGTCATGGGTAGCTGTAGAAAAACCAAAAAGAGCACAATCAGTGAAGCACTAAAATATATACAGAGATATACATATGTACAAAATAACATAACAGAAAGACATAATAATAGAATTCTAGATAATACATAGCAGGTAAATAGTATAAATAATATATTAGACATATGTAAGTAGCAACAATCATGAGGGATATGTCATATAGATAATATATTATGCGATTAATTTGTTTATAGTTCTATTTTAGAGAAAACTCCCATTGGAGAAAAGTAAAGGGGAAATGAAAGTGTACCTTAGAGGTAGGTATTTCAGTATTAAGGCACTTAAATGAGGGTAATTCATAGTGGCCCCCAAGCAAAAAGACCAGGTGCTGGAGTAAAAAAGACAATGCAGACGTTATTAACAGCATAGATCAAAATAGATATGAGTCAAGCTGAGGCGCCCATGTTACCTGCAAATATTGTAAGACAATGTGGTCTAGTGAAGTCAGAGGAGCCAGAAAACAATCTAGCTGGTGGGAATAGAAAGGGTGCTTATTAAGATCCCTAATGTGCTGCATAATGGTGAAAGCTTATGTCATGGAAGTTCCAATAAATACCTGTGTCTGGGGGCTTGGTAGGATGAGGCAGCGCTCCCGCGCTCTGACTGTATTGCTGGATGAGGCTTATGTGTAGAAAACAGGGTCAGCCCTGTTTAAATAGCGGCGCTGTGTCACGCCGGCCCGGAAGTACGTCACCGGGACCGAATGTGACGTCGCGCTAACAGAATGAATTTTAACAGGGAAAAATGCAAAGTACTACATCTGGGCAATAAAAATGAAAAAAGCATATACAAAATGGGAGAAATAGGGCTAAGTAACAGCACATGTGAAAAAGACTTGGGTATACTAATTGATCACAGACTTAACATGAGTCAACAGTGTGATGCAGCAGCAAAAAAGGCAAATGCAATTCTAGGATGTATCAACAGAAGCATACAGTCTAGATCACGTGAGGTCATTATTGCCCTCTACTCCTCTTTGGTCAGACCTCATCTGGAATACTGTGTCCAGTTTTGGGCACTACATTTTAAAAAAGACATCAACAAACTGGAGCAAGTTCAGAGAAGAGCCACCAGAATGGTGACCGGTCTGCAAACCATGTCCTATGAGGAACGGTTGCAGGATTTGGGAATGTTTAGCTTGCAAAAAAGAAGACTGAGAGGAGACTTAATAGCTGTCTACAAATATCTCAAGGGCTGTCACATTGTAGAAGGATCATCTTTATTCTCATTTGCACAAGGAAAGACTAGAAGCAATGGGATGAAACTGAATGGGAGGAGACACAGATTAGACATTAGAAGAAACTTTTTGACAGTTAGGGTGATCAATGAGTGGAACAGGCTGCCACGAGAGGTGGTGAGTTCTCCTTCAATGGAAGTCTTCAAACAGAGGCTGGACAGACATCTGTCTGGGATGATTTAGAGAATCCTGCTTTGAGCAGGGGGTTGGACCAGAAGGCCCAGGAGATCCCTTCCAACTCTACCATTCTATGATTCTATGAAATCACTGATAAAGATGTTGAACAATACAGGGCCCAAAACAGAGCCTTGTGGTTCCTGTTATGATTTGGTAGCTGAGGAGTGCATGTAAAAAAGGCAATACACCAGAGCAGTTGGAATCTATGAGATTGCAGTACCCTGACTAACCACCACAACTAGAGGCAGCCGTGGAGCGTTCCTACGTTGGTCTTAGACGCCTCGTCACAGCCTGAGAAACTAACTATACCTAAAGATAGAAAGAGGAAAGCTATCTGCCCCGGAGCAGATCCCCAAAGAACATAGAAAGCCCCCAAACATGTAATGGCGGTTAGACAGGAAGAAATACTGACACAGACAGAAAATAGTATGAGCAAACGTTGGGGCCCAAACTATCTAAATAGAAAAGGATAGGAAGGGCACTTACTGCAATCCCAAAAAAACCCTGAAAAGCACCAACTTTACTAATTTCAAAAACACCTGAGATCACACGACCTCTACCACCTAAATTAGTTCTCTGGTGTAACAAAATCAAAACAGCAGCCACTGAAAAAACTGGAAAAAGCAAATGTACAAACATCAGTGGCTGAACAAAACTGAGAGGGCAAAAGCCCCCGGAGGGGACCCTGAAGGCCCCCACAGAAGTGCAGGACAAAATGCAAAAATCAAGCACAAAAGCAAAAAGAAGAAAATGTCTTATCTGTTAGCAGGAGATGCAGACACGACACAGCAGGCTACAAAGAAAACAGGAATCAAGGATTGAGACCAGAACAATTGATCACCGGCAACCCTGATGGGAAGGTGACTCCCTTATATAAGACCAGTCAGTAACACCTGATTCCCAATCCTCACAATCTTCACTGGACGGTCCAGTACCGCTTGTAACCACCAGAGGGAACCTCTGCTCAGAACTCATCTCAAGTCCATTCACAACAGTACCCCCCCTTGAGGAGGGGTCACCGAACCCTCACTTGAGCAACCAGGTCGGTCAGGATGAGTTCTATGATACGCACGGATGAGTCTCCTAGCATGGATGTCCGAAGCAAACACCCAAGAATTGTCTTCATGACCATAACCTCTCCACTTAACCAAATACTGGAGTTTCCGTCTAGAAAAACGAGAATTCAAAATTTTCTCAACCACAAACTCCATATTGCCCTCAACCAGAACAGGGTCAGGAGGCAAAGCAGTAGGAACCACTGGCTCAACAAACCTCTTCAACAAGGACTTGTGGAACACATTATGGATCTTAAATGTTCCTGGAAGAAGCAAACGAAAAGAAACAGGATTAAGAATCTCCATGATCTTATAAGGTCCAGTGAACCTAGGCTTAAATTTAAGAGATGCCACTCTCATAGGAATATTTTTTGAGGACAACCAGACCAAGTCCCCCACTTTAAACTGGGGACCATCAGTCCTATGCCGGTTAGCAAACCGCTGGGCCTTCTCCTGAGAGAGGGACAACCTCTGCACTACCTGGTCCCAAATCTGTTGCATACGCTCCACAACAGAGTCAACACCTGGACAGACAGAAGCCTCCGTCTGTCCTGAAGAAAATCGAGGGTGAAACCCAGAATTACAGAAAAATGGAGACATCAAAGTGGCAGAGCTAGCCCTATTATAAAGAGCAAACTCAGCCAAAGGCAAAAAAGAGACCCAGTCATCCTGATCAGCAGACACAAAGCATCTTAGATAAGTCTCCATTGTCTGATTTGTTCTCTCAGTTTGACCATTGGTCTGAGGATGAAACGCCGAGGAGAAAGACAATTGAACACCAAGTTTAGAACAAAAGGTCCTCCAAAATCTGGAAACAAACTGGACTCCTCTGTCAGACACAATGTTCTCAGGAATGCCGTGTAAACGAACCACGTGCTGAAGGAACAAAGGTACCAATTCAGAGGAGGAAGGCAACTTAGGTAATGGCACAAGATGGAAAACCTATCACAAATCACCCAGATGACGGTCATTCTCTGAGAAACAGGGAGGTCGGAAATGAAATCCATAGAGATATGGGTCCATGGTCTCTTGGGCACAGGCAATGGCATCAACAAACCACTAGAGCGAGAGCAAGGCTTGGAGCGAGAGCAAGTCCCGCAGGACTGCACAAATTCCCTGACATCACGAGACAAGGTAGGCCACCAAAAGGACCGACTAACCACGTCTCTGGTACCAAAAATTCCGGGATGACCGGCCAACGCGGAACAATGAATCTCTGACATCACACTCTTTTTCCAGTGGTCCGGGACAAACAATTTCCCAACAGGGCAGCGCTCGGGCCTATCCTCCTGACACCCCTCCAGAGCCAGTCTCAAATTGGGCGAGATGGCGGAAAGAACTACACCTTCTTTCAAAATAACAGAAGGATCAGATAACTCAGGAGAGTCCGCAAGGAAACTCCTTGAAAGGGCATCCGCTTTAACATTCTTAGTGCCAGGAAGAAAGGAAACCACAAAATTAAAACGTGTGAAAAACAAGGCCCACCTGGCCTGTCTAGGATTAAGTCGCTTGGAAGATTCCAGATAAACCAGATTCTTATGGTCAGTAAGGACCACCACCTGATGTTTGGCTCCCTCCAGCCAATGTCTCCACTCTTCAAAAGCCCACTTCATGGCCAATAACTCCCGATTACCCACGTCATAATTACGTTCAGTAGGAGAAAATTTTCGAGAGAAAAAGGCACAAGGGTTACTTTTAGAGGTCTCTGGATCTCTTTGGGACAAAACGGCACCTGCCCCAATTTCAGAGGCATCAACCTCCACCTGAAATGGCAAGAAACATCAGGCTGCCGTAGAACAGGAGCAGAAGTGAATCTCTGCTTAAGTTCCTGAAATGCAGAGACTGCCTCAGGAGGCCAATTCACCACATCAGAACCCTTTTTGGTCAAATCAGTTAATGGTTTAACAATAACCGAGAAATTACCAATAAATTTACGATAAAAATTGGCAAAACCCAAAAATCTTTGAAGAGCCTTTAATGAAGTAGGTTGGACCCAATCACAGATGGCCTGAACCTTGACCGGGTCCATTTCAATAACAGATGGGACAAAATAAATCCCAAAAATGAGATCTTCTGTACGCCAAAAAGACACTTTGATCCCTTCACATACAGAGCATTCTCTCTCAAAATCTGGAATACAGTTCGAACATGTTTCACATGAGAGTCCCAGTCATTGGAAAAAATCAAGATATCATCCAAATAAACAATCAGAAATTTATCCACAAAATCCCTGAAAATGTCATTCATGAAGGACTGGAAGACAGAAGGAGCATTAGTGAGCCCAAAGGGCATCACTAGGTACTCAAAATGCCTCTCAGGGGTGTTAAATGCCGTCTTCCATTCATCCCCGTGCTTAATGCGAATAAAGTTATATGCCCCCCTGAGGTCAAGCTTGGTAAACCAAGTAGCGTTTTTCACCCTGGAAAACAGGTCAGAAATCAAGGGTAACGGGTATTGATATTTCACAGTAATATTGTTCAAAAGACGATAATCAATACACGGCCTTAATGAACCATCCTTTTTGGCCACAAAGAAAAAACCGGCACCTAAGGGTGAAGAGGATGGTCTGATATGACCTTTCTCCAAAGACTCCTTGATATAAGACCGCATAGCGTCATGTTCAGGTACAGACAAGTTAAAAAGGCGACCTTTAGGGAATTTACTACCAGGCACTAATTCAATAGCGCAGTCATAGCTCCTATGGGGAGGCAAGGATGCAGATTTACTTTCGCTAAACACATCAGAAAAGTCAATCAAAAAGTCAGGAACATCCTGAGCCTGGGGGGAGGCAGAAAAAACAGGAGTGTTGGTATTAACACATTGGCAGCCCCAACTGGTTACAGACACAGATTTCCAATCCAAAACAGGATTATGAGACTGTAACCAAGGGAAACCCAGCACGATAATGTCATGCAGATTATACAGAACCAAAAATTTGCAGATCTCCTGATGATCAGGTTCAACCCTCATTATCACCTGAGTAGAGAACTGAGGTTTATTCTCAACCAAAGGGGTAGAATCGATCCCCAGTAGGGGAATAGACTTCTGTAGGGGTATCAAGGAAAACCCACAACGTTTAGCGAAATCAAAATCCATCAGGTTAATAGCTGCTCCCGAATCAACGAAAGCCTGAGCAGAAAATGAGGACAGAGAGCATATCAGGGTAACAGTTAATAAAAACTTAGTCTGAACACTACCCAAGACAACTGAGCGTGCAAAACGTTTTCCCCGCTTAGGGCAGACTGAAATAGCATGAGAAACATCACCACAGTAGAAACATAACCCATTGCGCTTTCGAAACTCATGACGCTGTGCCCCAGAAACCACTCTATCACACTGCATGGGTTCAGAAGCAGGTCACAAGGCAACACTATTCCACGCATACTTCTCCGCTCACGCAAACGTCTGTCAATTTGAATCGCTAATGACATAGAATCATTGAGACCAGAGGGGACAGGGAATCCCACCATAACATCCTTTACATTATCTGACAGACCCTTCCGAAAAAGGGCTGCCAAAGCGTCGTCATTCCATTTGGTCAGGACTGCCCACCTACGGAATCTCTGACAGTATAACTCAGCGTCATCAAGCCCCTGATTTAATGCCAACAAGGCTTTTTCAGCTTGATCAGTGACATTAGGCTCATCGTACAATAATCCCAAGGCCTGAAAAAATGTATCAACATCACTCAAAACAGGATCCCCAGGTGTCAGGGAAAAAGCCCAATCCTGAGGATCGCCACGCAGGAGAGAGATGACAATTTGAACCTGCTGCGCTGCGTTCCCTGAGGACTTAGATTTTAAGGCAAAAAACAATTTACAATTATTTTTGAAATTCAGAAACTTGGCTCGATCCCCCAAAAACAAATCTGGCATGGGAATCCTAGGTTCCACAACAGGCAACCTAGCAAGATAGGTAGCAATACTCTGAACCTCAGTGGCAAGCTGATCCACACGGCCAGACAACTGTGCAAACTCCATTGAGAGAAAAAAAAAATCCTCCCCAGCACCCAGAGATACAGAGGGAAAAAAAAAATGCAACAAACAGAAAAATATCTCTGACAACTCTGACAACCTTTTTTTTTCTTTCAAAATATTTTTCCCTTCTGTGAGTACCATATAATTTTCAGTTTTGGCCGGTGATACTGTTATGATTTGGTAGCTGAGGAGTGCAGGTAAAAAAGGCAATACACCAGAGCAGTTGGAATCTATGAGATTGCAGTACCCTGACTAACCACCACAACTAGAGGCAGCCGTGGAGCGTTCCTACGTTGGTCCTAGACGCCTCGTCACAGCCTGAGAAACTAACTATACCTAAAGATAGAAAGAGGAAAGCTATCTGCCCCGGAGCAGATCCCCAAAGAACATAGAAAGCCCCCAAACATGTAATGGCGGTTAGACAAGAAGAAATACTGACACAGACAGAATATAGTATGAGCAAACGTTGGGGCCCAAACTATCTAAATAGAAAAGGATAGGAAAGGCACTTACTGCAATCCCAAAAAACCCTGAAAAGCACCAACTTTACTAATTTCAAAAACACCTGAGATCACACGACCTAGACCACCTAAATTAGTTCTCTGGTGTAACAAAATCAAAACAGCAGCCACTGAAAAAACTGGAAAAAGCAAATGTACAAACATCAGTGGCTGAACAAAACTGAGAGGGCAAAAGCCCCGGAGGGGACCCTGAAGGCCCCCACAGAAGTGCAGGACAAAATGCAAAAATCAAGCACAAAAGCAAAAAGAAGAAAATGTCTTATCTGTTAGCAGGAGATGCAGACACGACACAGCAGGCTACAAAGAAAACAGGAATCAAGGATTGAGACCAGAACAATTGATCACCGGCAACCCTGATGGGAAGGTGACTCCCTTATATAAGACCAGTCAGTAACACCTGATTCCCAATCCTCACAATCTTCACTGGACAGTCCAGTACCGCTTGTAACCACCAGAGGGAGCCTCTGCTCAGAACTCATCTCAAGTCCATTCACAACAGGTTCCCCACTTGAGACATCCTTCCAACTCGTCCTCCAATATTTTTATTATTTAGATTGTTTTGTCTTCGTTCTCCCTTTCCACTTCTAATAGCCGAGTTCTCAATAGCATTTGTCAGGTGTATGGCTTTTTCTGGAGTTTTGCTTCCCTTCCCACATTGTTCTAGTTTAAAGCTCTCCTGATGAGTGTAGCAAGGCGACTTCCAAATACATGTTTTCCAGTCTTCGTAAGGTGCACCCCATCTCTAGCAAGTAGTCCATCGTATAGGTAATTCACTCCGTGATCCAGAAATCCAAATCCTTGCTGATGGCACCATCGACGTAGCCAGTTGTTCACCTGCAGAATCTTATTCCACCTCCTTGTTCCATGGCCATCCACTGGGAGGAAGGATGAGAAGTAGTGTTGAGCATTCCGATACTGCAAATATCGGGTATCGGCCGATATTTGCTGTATCGGAATTCCGATTCTGAGTTCCGATATTTTTGTCATATCGGATACCGGAATCGGAATTTTCATGTAAGTCTATAGGGAGTTCCTGTGTCACAGAATGAAGTACGTGACACAGAAACTTCCCGAAACGGTCACTGTCAGTGTCGGTCGGGTCTGTCAGGTGTTACGACTCAGCAGAGTCAGCACTTACCAGGCAGAAGATCGCCTTCCCCAGTGGTCACGTCCTCCTGGATGCCGCCATTACCCTGTCCCTGGCGGTCACATGCAGAATCTCGCGATAACTGCAGTGACTGCCGGGTACTGGGTAATCTCGGGCAGCTGTACTCTCGTGACAGTTGGCCGTAAACCAGTCCGGATGACATCACCGCCGGGGAAGCCGCAACGGTGAGCAGCTCTGCTCCATGTGGATGTCAGGCTCAGACTGCGCCGGACAGGGAGTATTTGTGTTGGTTTGTTATTTTTGTTTTTTTACAGGAGAACGATGGCGTCGCAGGAATGAGAGAATAAAATTAATGAAAACTGTGTGGTGTTTTATTTCATTAAAATACTTTTTTCTGGCTGTTTTTTTTTTTAAATTTACAAACTATGATTAATAATGGATCGGTGTCTTATTGACGCCTCTCCATTATTAACCGGGCTTATTGTCACCGATCAATCAAAGGTCACATTAACCCCTTATTACCCCGCTTGCCACCGCTACAGGGCAAGTGGGAAGAGCCGGGTAAAGTGCCACAATTGGCGCATCTTTGGATGCGCCATTTGTGGGGCTGCTGCAGCCTGGTATTTTTAGGCTGTTGAGGGCCAAAATCCATGGGCCTTGACAGTCTTTTAATACCAGGCCGCAGCAGTCTGCATTTTACTTGGCTGGTTAACAAAAATAGGGGGATCCCCACGCCATTTTTTTTTTAAGGGGATCCCCTATTTTTGTTAACCAGCCAAGCTAAGCAGACTGCTGTGGCCTGGTATTATCAGGATTGCAAGGTCCATGGATATTGGATCCTTACCAGCCTGAAAAACCAGGCCTCAGCAGTCTGCTTCATCTGGCTGGTTAACAAAAATAGGGGGGACCCCACGCCATTTTTTTTTGAGGGGATTCCCCTATTTTTGTTAATCAGTTCACTTCAGGTCAGCCGGGATTCCCTCTGACATCACTGATGCTGCGGTGTCCCTGGCTGACCTGAAGTGAAAGTGGGAAGCAATCAATGCTAACCACTTCCTCTCCTGTCAGTCAGGAGAGGAGATGATTCATTCGGGGTTTACTGTGAGACTGTCAGCATTAGCTGTGGTCTCTGCAGTAAACATTAACCCTTTCAGAAGGATTACATCAGGGGACCTGACTGAACATCGGATAGGTAAGAATAATGTTGCTTTTTTATTTTATTTTTATTACAGGTGAACAAGGGCTTCGCAAGGAATGGCAGTAAAATAAAATATGGTCAAAAACTGTGTGTTTATTTCATTAAAATTATTTTTAATTAAAGTGTGTGTGTTTTATTTTTGTTTCATACAATAGGATTAATAATTGATAGTTGTCTAATTGACAGCTCTCAATTATTAACCTGGCTTAAACTCACCTTTCAATAGCAAGGTGGCTTTAACCCCTTATTAACCCATTCGCCACCGCTACAGGGCATGGGAATATATGGGCAAAGTGCCAGAAAGGGCAAATCTAATTATAGATTGCCTTTTCTGGGGTGTCTGGGGGCAGATGTTAGTAGCCAGGGGGGGGCAAAAATAATGGTCCCTCTCTGGGCTATTATTATCTGCCCCACTCTCTGGCTTTGTCTGTCTGGTTGACAAAATAGGGTGGGAGCCCACGCATTTTTTTTCAACAATTTTACACCTCATATATATATACATGTCATTGAATTTGTGACATATATATATATATATATATAAATATATATATATATATACATATTTATATTTATAGTTCATACACTTCTACATAGTATAATAGCCGCTAATTCAATTGCCGGCTTTTGTGAAAATACAGAAGCTGACATGAAATGACACATGGTTTACATAGAGTTAACCATGTCTTTTCATGTAGTTTGATATATTGTTTTCACTAACAATTACATGAGTGTATGTGTGCAAAATTTGACACATGTAAGGGTTAATTAAAGGTGTAAATTCGTAGCAAAAATGTCAGTTTTTTATACAACGAATTTACACCTTTAATTAACCCCTACAGGTGTGAAATTTTGCACACATACACTCATGTAATTTTTTGTGAAAACCAGATATCAAACTACATGAAAAGACATGGTTAACTCTATGTAAACCATGTGTCATTTTATGTCGGGTACTTCTGTATTTTCACAAAAGCCGGCATTACCCGGCAATTAAATCAGAGGTTATTTTACTAAGTAGAAGTGTATGAACTATAAATATATGTATGTATATATATATATATATATATATATATATATATATATATATGTATTCTATGTGTGTATATTTAGTGTTTACAAGGAAAGAAAGGGTTTTTTTTAGTTCCGATATTTCTGTCCCATTTACTTGCATTGTGTTTCCAGTATCGGATCGGCGATACCCGATACTTTTTGAGTTTCGGGCCGATCCAATCAGATCCGATATTTTAGGATATTGGGCAGTATCACTCAACACTAATGAGAAGACCACCTGCGCACCCAGTTCTTTCACTTTCTTGCCTAAGTTTTCAAAGTCACTGCAGATGGTTTCCAGGTCACTTCTTGTGGTGTCATTTGTCCCCACATGTATTAGCAGGAATGGGTAGTCATCTTTAGGTCTTTAAGACTCCTGATATCGTGTCAGACACATCTTTAATTTTTGCACCTGGAAGACAGCACATTTCTCTTGAGGTTATATCCAGTCTGCAGATAGCGGCCTCTGTTCTTCTCAATAGGGAATCCCCATGACCTCAACTCTCCGTTTCTTCTTCACAACATTTTTCTGTCTCCATTCATAATTATGTTCCAACAAAATTAATTCTAATTTAGCCATTTTGTTGGTGAGGCTTCTAGCATTAGTATACATGCACTTTATGCATCTCTCTATACCTCTATTCTTTCTTAAATTATTAACTGTTCTAACCCCACCCCCCATGACACCCCCACCCCCAATTTCATTATTTGTGCCCAGGTCTCTATCTGCACTGCCTTCCCCTCCTATAAAATGAATACCCTCCCCTCCTAGTCCACGGGTAGCTACGTGTCCACACCAGAGATCTGATATAGGTAGTAAAGACCGTGTGGTCTCAGTGTTTTGGATTCAGAAGTGTTGGAGTTTTTCCTAGGGTTTTTCTGGGTTGCAGACAGTATTCTCTCCTGTGCTGTCCTATCTAGACAGTTTTGGGCCCCAGTGTTTGCTCGATCTATTTTCTGTCTGTGTTCATATTTTCATCCTGTCTAACCGCCATTATATGTTTGGGGGCTTCCTACTCTTTTGGAGTCTACTCTGGGGCAGTTAGCTTTCCTCTTTCCATCTTCAGGGATAGCTATCTCTCTGGCTGTGACGAGGCGCAAAGGGCACCGTAGGAACGTACCACGGCTGCTTCAAGTTGTGCGGTTAGTTTAGAGGTCTGCAACCTGCTAGTTTCCAACCTTTCTGGTGTTAGGCTGCCTATGCATTTTTTTGCTCCTGCCTCCTCAGCTAACGAAACATAACAGAATCATCGGCCATACTGAAAATTCTATGGTACTCAATAGAAGGAAAAAATAGTAAAGGAAAAAGAAAAGTCAGAGTTGTCAGAAATTAATTTTTTTTTCTGTTTGCTACATTTTTTCCCTCTTTTTCTCTGGGGGCTGAGGAGGAATTTTTTTTCTACTCAATGGAGGTCAAGCATTTGTCCGATCATGTGGAGCAGCTTGCTGCTGAAGTTTGGAGTATTGCTATCTATCTTTCTGAGTTGCCTGCTGTGGAACCTAGGATCTCTCTGATGGATTTATTTTTTGGGGATCGGTCTAAGTTTTTGAATTTTAAAAATAATTGTAACTTGTTTTTAGCTTTGAAGCCTAAATCCTCAGGGAACACAATGCAGCAGGTTCAAATTGTCATCTCCCTGTTGCGCGGTAACCCTCAGGATTGGGCCTTTTCCCTGACACCTGGGGATCCTGTTTTGAATGATGTTGATGTGTTTTTTCAGGCTCTTGGGTCATTGTACGATGAACCTAATGTTACTGATGAAGCTGAAAAAACCTTGTTGGCATTGAATCAGGGTCATGAAGCAGCTGAGCTGTATTGTCAGAAATTCAGAAAGTGGGCAGTCCTTACTAAATGGAATGATGATGCTCTGGCAGCTCTTTTTCGGAAGGGTCTGTCAGAGACTGTAAAGGATGTTATGGTGGGATTCCCTGTCCCCTCTTGTCTCAATGACTCTATGTCATTAGCTATTCAAGTTGACAGATGTCTGCGCGAGCGTAGAAATATGCGTGAGATTGTGATGCCTTGTGGGCCAGCCCCTGAGCCCATGCAGTGTGATGGAGTGACTTCTGGGGCACAGCGTCATGAATTTCGTAAGCGTAATAGGTTGTGCTACTATTGTGTTTTGGGTAGTGTTCAGACTAAATTTCTGTTGACTGTTACCTTGTTTGCTCCATGTCCACATTTTCAGCTCAGGCTTTTGTTGATTCAGGGGCAGCTATAAACCTGATGGATTGTGATTTTGCCAAACGTTGTGGTTTTCCTATGATACCCTGCGGAAGTCTATTCTTTTGCTGGGCATTAATTCTACCCCCTTGGCAGAGAATAAACCCCAGTTTTCTACCCAGGTGATAATGCGGGTTGACCCGGACCTCCAAGAGAATTGCAAATTTTTGGTGTTACATAATTTACATTACATTGTTGTTCTGGGTTTTCCTTGGTTACAGACTCATATTCCAGTTTTGGATTGGAAATCTGTGTCTGTGACCAGTTGGGGTTGTCAATGTTTTCGTGCTGACACTCCTGTTTTTTTGCCCCCCCCAGTCTCAAGATGTTTTTTCTGCCTCCCCCCAGTCTCAAGATGTCCCTGACTATTTGACTGAGTTTTCTGATGTGTTTAGTGAGAGTAAGTCTGCATCCTTACCTCCTCATAGGAGTTATGATTGCGCTATTGACTTAGTACCCTGTTGTAAATTTCCCAAGGGTCGGCTCTTTAATTTATCTGTATCTGAGCATGAGGCTATGCGATCTTATATCAAAGAGTCTTTAGAGAAGGGTCATATCAGACCATCCTCTTCACTCTTGGGCGCCGGCTTTTTCTTTGTAGCCAAGAAGGATGGCTCATTGAGGCCGTGTATTGATTATCGTCTCCTGAATAAGATCACTGTTAAATATCAATATCCGTTACCCCTGATTTCTGACCTATTTTCCAGAGTGAAGGGTGCTTGTTGGTTTACCAAGCTTGACCTAATGGGGGCATATAATCTTATTTGCATCAAGCACAGAGATGAATGGAAGACGGCGTTTAATACCCCAGAGGGGCATTTTGAGTACCTAGTGATGCCTTTTGGGCTCACTAATGCCCCTACCGTCTTCCAATCCTTTATGAACAATATTTTCCGGGATTTCGTGGATAAGTTTCTGATCGTTTATTTGGATGATATCTTGATTTTTTTCCAATGCCTGGGATTCTCATGTGGAACATGTTCGGACTGTATTCCGGATTTTGAGAGAGAACGCATTGTATGTGAAGGGATCAAAATGCCTTTTTGGCATACAGAAGGTTTCATTTCTGGGATTCATTTTGTCTCCGTCTGTTATTGAAATGGACCCGGTCAAATTTAAAGCCATTTGTGATTGGGTTCAACCCACTACATTGAAGGCTCTTCAGAGATTTTTGGGTTTTGCTAATTTTTATCGTAAATTTATAGCTAATTTCTCTGGTAATGTGAAACCATTGACTGATTTGACCAAGAAGGATTCTGATGTAGTGAATTGGTCTCCTGAGGCAGTTTCTGCCTCTCAGAAGCTTAAGCAGATATTTACTTCTGCTCCTGTTCTGTGCCAACCTGATGTTTCTCTACCATTTCAGGTGGAGGTTGATGCTTCTGAGATTGGTGCAGGAGCCGTTTTGTCCCAAAGGGATCCAGAGACCTCTAAGAGTAACCCTTGTGCCTTTTTCTCTCTAAAATTTTCCCCAGCGGAATGTAATTATGATGTGGGTAATCGGGAGTTATTGGCCATGAAGTGGACTTTTGAGGAGTGGAGATATTGGATGGAAGGAGCCAAGCATCAGCTATTGGTCCTCATGGATCATAAGAACCTGGTTTATCTTGAATCAGCCAGGCGACTTAATCCTAGACAGGCCAGGTGGACCTTGTTTTTCACACATTTTAATTTTGTGGTCTCGTTTCTCCCGGGCACTAAGAATGTTAAGGCGGATGCCCTCTCGAGGAGTTTCTTTCTGGATTCTCCTGAGGTAACTGAGCCTGCTGTTATTCTGAAGGAGGGTGTGGTTCTTTCAGCTATCTCGCCCAATTTGAGACTGGCTTTGGATAAATTTCAGGAGGATAAACCTGAATGTTGCCCTGCTAGGAGATTGTTTGTCCCAGACCAGTGGAGGAAGAATGTGATGTCCGAGATTCATTGCTCCACGTTGGTTGGCCATCCTGGTATTTTTGGTACCAGAGATTTGGTGAGTCGGTCCTTTTGGTGGCCCACTTTGTCTCGTGATGTCAGGGACTTTGTGCACTCCTGTGGAACTTGTTCTCGGTCCAAACCTTGCTCTCACTCTAGTGGTTTGTTAATGCCATTGCCTGTGCCCAAGAGGTCATGGACCCATATCTCTATGGATTTTAGTTCCGACCTCCCTGTCTCTCAGAGAATGACCGTTATTTGTGTAATCGGTGATAGGTTTTCCAAGATGATACATCTTGTGCCACTACCTAAGTTGCCATCCTTCTCCAAGTTGGTGCCCTTGTTTTTTCAACAGGTGGTTCGGTTGCACGGCGTTCCAGAAAACATTGTGTCTGACAGAGGAGTCCAGTTTGTTTCCAGATTTTGGAAGACATTTTGTTTCAAACTGGGAGTTCATCTGTCTTTTTCCTCTGCGTTCCACCCTCAGACGAAAGGACAAACAGAGAGAACAAACCAGACCTTGGAGACTTATTTGAGATATTTTGTGTCTGCTGATCAAGATGACTGGGTCTCTTTTTTGTCTTTGGCTGAGTTTGCTTTGAATAATAGGGCTAGTTTTGCCACCTTGATGTCTCAATTTTTCTGCAATTTTGTTTTTCATCCTCGATTTTCTTCAGGGCAGGTGGGGGCTTCTGTCTGTCCTGGTGTTGACTCTATTGTGGAGAGAATGCAGCTGATTTGGGATCAAGTAGTGGACAAGCTGTCTCTCTCTCAGGAGAAGGCCCAGCGGTTTGCCAACCGGCATAGGACTGAAGGTTCGCGATTTAAAGTGGATGACTTGGTTTGGTTGTCCTCAAAAAATATCCCTATGTGGGTCGCATCTCATTAAGCCAAGGTTCATTGGACCTTATAAGATCGTGGAAATTCTTAATCCTGTTTCCTTCCTTTTTCTTCTTCCAGGAACATTCAAGATTCACAACGTATTCCACAAATCTTTATTGAAGAGGTTTGTAGAGCCAGTGGTTCCTATGGCTGCGCCTCCTGATCCTGTTTTGGTGGAGGGCAATTTGGAGTATGTGGTTGAAAAGATATTGGATTCTCGTTTGGCTAGGTGGAGACTCCAGTACTTGGTGAAGTGGAAAGGCTATGGTCAGGAGGACAATTCTTGGGTGTTTGCTTCTGACATTCATGCTGAGAGACTGGTCGGTGCCTATCACCGAGCTCATCCTGATCGGCCTGGTTGCACACTGGAGGGTTTGGTGACCCCTCCTCAAGGGGGGTACTGTTGTGAACATGTTGGAGACGACATCAGAGCTGAAGCTCCCTCTGGTGGTTGCTGAGGGTATTGAACCTATGTTGAACAGCAGAATTCCCACACCTGCAATTAATGATTGGTTGTCAGGTGGCACGGACTGGCCTGATATAAGCGAGCTGATCTCCCATGGTCCTGGCCGGTGATCATTTGTTCTTCCTGGTCTAGGTTGGAATTCAGCTTGCTTTTCTGCTGTCTCCTGCTTGCATTCAGATAAGTCATTTTCAGTTTTTTTTTTACTGTGGTCTGAATTCTCTTGTTTTTTTTGCTGCATTGTTTTTTGTCTTCAGTCGGGTCCCCTTTGGGGGGCTTTGGCTGGCATCCGTTTGTTCTTTGTATTTGTTCATTTGCTCAGTTCTTGTGATATTTTACTGCTGGGTAGCTACGTGTCCACACCAGAGATCTGATATAGGTGGTCAAGACCGTGTGGTCTCAGTGTTTTTGGATTCAGAAGTGTTGGAATTTTTCCTAGGGTTTTTCTGGGATGCAGACAATATTCTCTGCTGTGCTGTCCTATCTAGACAGTTTTGGGCCCCAGTGTTTGCTCAATCTATTTTCTGTCTGTGTTCGTATTTTCATCTTGTCTAACTTCCATTATATGTTTGGGGGCTTCCTACTCTTTTGTGGTCTACTCTGGGGCAGTTAGCTTTCCTCTTTCCATCTTCAGGGATAGCTATCTCTACGGCTGTGACGAGGCGTCTAGTGCACCGTAGGAACGTCCCATGGCTGCTTCTAGTTTTGCAGTTAGTTTAGGGGTCTACAACCTATTAGTTTCCAACCTCTCTGGTGTTAGGCTGCCTATGCGGTTTTTTGCTCCTGCCTCTTCAACTACCGAAACATAACAGAATCAACGGCCATACTGAAAATTCTTTGGTACTCAACAGAAGGGAAAAATAGTAAAGGAAAAAAAAAGACAGAGATGTAAGACATTTTTTTTCTGTTTGCTACATTTTTTCCCTCTTTTTCTCTGGGGGCTGAGGAGGAATTTTTTTTTTCTTCTCCTCAATGGAGGTCAAGCATTTGTCCGATCGTGTGGAGCAGCTTGCTGCTGAAGTTCGGCGTATTGCTATCTATCTTGCTGGGTTGCCTGCTGTGGAACCTAGGATCCCTTTGCCAGATTTATTTTTGGGAGATCGGTCTAAGTTTTTGAATTTTAAAAATAACTGTAAGTTGTTTTTGCTTTGGACGGGATTGTACATCTGATGTCAGAGAGGGGTTAATAACTCATTCATAACATCATCGTTACGAAGTAAATGCAAATTCCTATTTATTATAGCGCAAATTTCCTTGTAAAACCTGCTATGTGTCAAAATCATAGTAGGACGATCCCTGTTTGTATTATTTTGTGAGTCTGGTTTTTCAGTTTTAAAAAACGATTCTCTGGGCTTGTTAGCTACAATATTAGATGCCTCTTTAGGATCCAGTTCGGATAACCGTGTTTATTTAAGCGTTTTTTGATGGCTGCGGATTCTTTTTGGAAGGAAAGTAAATTATTACAATTCCTTTTAGCACAAATTAATTCACCAACAGGGATCGCCTTTATAGTGTGAATAGGATGAAAGCTATGTGCATGTAAAACTGTATTACCTGCGGTAGCTTTGCGGTAGGTAGAAGTGGAAATAAATTGTTGAGGCTGACCTGATAAACATAAATCCAAAAATTGAATCTCTTACTATTGAAATTGTGAGTAAAACTAAGATTAAATTGATTCAAATTGATATATTCCAGGAAACTTGAAGCAAGATTACTATCCCCTTCCATACCAGCAGGAGGTCATCTATAAATCTTGAATAATATTCTATACAGTCAAGAAATGGATTGTTAGCATTAAAGATAAATAGTTCCTCCCACCAAGCCATAACCAGATTCGCCACAGAAGGGGAGAACTTAGTTAATTTTTTTTTAATAAAAAATAATTGTGCGACAAACGAAATTGTAAAACTGCAAGGACATAATCACAAAATTCATCAGGCTATGAACCATATTTGTGCACATGAAAACGCACAGCAGAGATGGCTACACTATGCGGTATGGAGGTATATAATGATATAACATCGCAAGTAAGCCAGAACCAATTTTGCTGCCATGTCACATTGCCAAACATATTAAGAACATCTTTAGAATCCTTTAAATAACCTGGTATGCGATGTACAAATGGTTGAAGAATTAAATCTAACCATTGACTCAGGCGTTCAGTCAGAGGACCGATGCCTGTAACAATGGGACGCATCGGTGGAGGAAAAACCTGTTTATGGGTTTTTGGCAATGCATGTAAAATAGGAATAACTGGGTTTATGACACGTAAATATTCTGATTATTTCTCAGTCAAAAAAAACCCCAGCCTAACACCCTCAGCAATGATTTGATTACTCTTTTTCTGAAAAAGGGGAGGAGTTGGATCACCCTGTAATAACAGATAGCTAGTGTCCTGGGATATCATATCTGGTGGCAGCTCTCGGCCTAGGCAACCTCACTCACATACCATGTCTGGCACATGTGCTCAACTTGGTCGTGCAGAGTTTTTTGAGGGACTATCCGGATCTTGATGCACTGCTGCACAAGGTCCGCCTACAGTTCGCTCACTTGCGGCATTCCAGCATGGCCAGATAGTGCATTGCAGCTCTGCAACGCCGATTCCGCCTTCCGGAGCATCGCATCATATGTGACCTACCCACCAGGTGGAATTCCACGTTACATATGTTGGAGCGGTTGTGTGAGCAGCAGGCAGCAGTAATGGAGCACCAGCTCATCAGTCGCACTTCGCGCCGTTCACACTTCACCACCAATGAGTGGGCCTCCATGAAGGACATCTGCCACGTTTTACGTGCGTTCGATGATTCCACACGGATGGCGAGTGCAGATGATGCACTAGTCAGCATGACTGTCCCCCTTATCTGCCTGCTTCAAAAAACACTGCAAGCACTAAGGGATGAGGTTTTGGAAGAGGTGGAGGATGAGGAGTCACAAATGCCATCAGCTTCTGGACAGTCTGCGCAATGTGGTTCCTCACAAAGGCCTAGGCAGGGGACAATATGTGAGGAGGATGAGGAGGAGTCAATGGAGGAGGAAGACATCTCTCCAGAGAAGGGAGGTACACAATGTTAAGGTCTGCGGAACGCACCTAATAGATATAATAGAGAGGTGCGTTCGCAGCCCGGGGTCCACCGTGCAGGCGAAGCCCGCTGCTAATAAGATGGCGAAAGTAGCGAACTCTGTTATCCCGCAGAGTCGCAAAAATAAACGCTGTAGCGCGTTGTGGCAGTAAGTGCGAACTCTGTTAATCCCAGAGCCGCTAACGGGATGCCACAGCGCTATATGGCGATAGGTGCGAACTCACTTAACTTCAGTGAGCCGCAAAGTAAAACGCTAGGGCGCTGTCTAGCGTCTAAAGCGAACCCTGTTACGTCACAGAGCCGCTGAGAAAAAGTATCGTGTCCTGTCAGGCTCTCAGGTACACGGTTAATTGCTAAGCGAGCATAATACGTGGTCATGCGCTAATGTCCTCGCGGGAGTCACCCGCAATCTATGGCGTCTGAACGCCAGACCCTGAATACGGCAATCAAACTCCTCACCGGTTATGCCGGTAATCTAGGGCATCTAGGACACCGACCCTGACCAGCTAGCACACCAAACTCCTCACCGATTAAGTCGATATTCTAGTGGCTTATTTCAGCCGGGTCCCTAAACACACACACGCATGACCACACTGGCGCATAGCATACAATGGTTGATATTAGCGCATGGCGGCCCAGCCATGCTACCCTTTTATAGTAACAGCAACAGGACCTTCCAGGAACAAGGACCAATGAGAAACCTGTTCCAGAAGACTAGTAGTAACAGGGCCTTCCTGGCGGGCCAATCGGAGCTGCTGCAGTACCTGAGCATGTGACCCCTGATCTCCAATGAGAGATCTCACTCTGGGCATGCTCAGAAGGGAAAATGCAGTACTTTGTCCCAAAGACGTCTGCTCCAGCATTGGCTATAATAGCAGATCCAGGAAAGGCAGCAACAAGTCACTGCCCAGTAGTGGAGTGGGCAAGACGCCTGGACCGACGCCTCTGCTGAGCAGGCTCCACTGCGGCCGGAGATGAATGGGAGACCGCAGCGGGACGGGTTCGAGACTTCCCTTGTGCAGCAGCGGGAAATCGAATCCTAACATTACCCCCCCTTCTCTGGGCCTCGCTGCGCTCAAAGGCAGCGACGAGTTGCGGAGCGTGAACGTGCTCGGCAGGCTCCCAGGATCTATCCTCAGGCCCATAACCCCTCCAATCCACCAAATAAAATTTTTTGCCTCGTACCACCTTGCACCCAACAATGGCGTTCACCTCATGATCGTCGGTAGATGAACCCGACGTCCCAGCAGATGACTCGGAAAACCAGGAAATGGCCACGGGTTTCAAGAGGGATACGTGAAAGGTGTCAGTGATACCAAGGCGAGGCGGAAGGGCTAGGCGGTAAACTACCGGGTTCACCTGCTCAAGAACTTTAAAGGGGCCCAAAAAGCGAGGTGCCAACTTGGTGGACTCTACCCGTAGCCTGATGTTTCGGGCAGAAAGCCACACTAGGTCACCCGGAGCAAACGTAGGAGCGGGGCGCCGATGGGCATCGGCCGAAGACCTCATCCTCTCTTTGGAGGCCTGAATGGCATCCTGAGTGCGGTCCCAAATGTCCCGTGCCTCCACAGCCCAGTCTGCCACCCTGGAATCGGTGGAAGACACGGGCATAGGCACTGGTACCCGCGGATGCTGACCGTAGTTCAGGAGGAATGGGGTCTGTCCGGTGGAGTCAGCCACAGCATTATTTAGAGCAAACTCAGCCCACGGTAGCAAGGATGCCCAGTCATCCTGCCTGGCAGAGACAAAATGTCGCAAGTATGTGACCAAGGTCTGGTTGGCCCTCTCTACCAACCCATTCGTCTCGGGATGGTATGCAGAGGAGAGATTCAACTCAATGCTGAGTAAACGACACAGCTCTCTCCAGAACCGAGACGCAAACTGGGGACCTCGATCACTGACAATTTTGTCTGGCATACCGTGTAGGCGGAAAATATGCCTAATGAATAATGCTGCCAAGGCCAGTGGTAACGGCACCAAGTGCACCATTTTGGAGAGGTGGTCGGTTATCACCCAGATGATGGTGCAGCCCCGAGACTTGGGTAAGCCAACCAAAAAATCCATCCCGACCATCTTCCCAGGGCCTGTCTGCCACCGGTAAAGGAAAGAGTAACCCAGCTGGCCGTTGTCGAGGGGACTTATTCTTGGCGCAGGAGACGCATGCCTGAACGTATTCCCTGATGTCACGGACCATATGTGGCCACCAGTATGTCCTCGCCAGCAACTCAGATGTCCTCTTTGCCCCAAAATGTCCACCCACCTTGGACGAGTGTGCCCAAGAGAGAACCTCCGGTCGCAAATTGATGGGCACAAAAGTCTTGCCCGGAGGCACAGACTCAAGCGAAACCGGGGCCACAGTTCTTAGGCTCTCTGTGGGGACAATCAGCCGAGGCTCCTCCTCCACCTCCTCAGAGGACACCACGGAGCGAGACAGAGCATCAGCACGAATGTTCTTCTCCCCTGAGAGAAAATGGAGGATGAAATGGAATCGGGAGAAGAACAGGGACCATCTGGCCTAACGGGAATTTAGCCGCTGGGCGGTCTGTAAATAGACCAAATTTTTGTGGTCAGTGAACACTTGGAAGGGAAAGCGAGCCCCCTCCAGGAGATGTCTCCACTCAGAAAAGGCCAACTTCATGGCTAGCAACTACCTATCCCCAATGGAATAATTCCTCTCCGCAGGTGTGAAGGTCTTGGAGAAGAAGCAAGGATGTTTACGACCTTGAGCATCCTTTTGAAAAAGGACTGCTCCAGCACCAATGGATGAGGCATCTACCTCCAATATAAAGGCTTATCAACCTCGGGACGATGTAGGAAAGGAGCGCTAGCAAAATGGGACTTGATTGAAGTAAAGGCCTTGGAGACCTCCTCTGACCACAATTTGGGATTGGCTCCTTTCTTGGTGAGGGCTACCAAGGGAGCAACCAAAGTAGAGAAGTGGGGAATGAATTGGAGATAGTAATTAATGAACCCCATAAAGCGCTGCACCGCTTTAAGAGAGTGGGGTTCTTGCCAATCCATTACAGCCTGTAGTTTGGCAGGATCCATAGCCAATCCCTGAATGGAGATGATATAGCCCAGGAATGGCAAAGACTCCTGCTCAAACACACACTTCTCCAACTTCGCATATAAGGAATTTGCCCGCAAGAGGTCGAAGACCCTGCAAACATCTCTCCGGTGGGTGTCCATATCTGGAGAAAAGATGAGAATGTCATCCAGATAAACTACCACAGAGGTGGCAAGCATGTCCCGGAAGATGTCATTTACGAAATCTTGGAAGACGGCTGGAGCATTACAGAGCCCGAAGGGCATCACAAGATATTCGTAATGTCCATCTCTGGTATTGAACGCCGTCTTCCATTCGTCCCCCTCACGGATGCGGATCAGGTTATAGGCACCACGAAGATCCAGCTTAGTAAATACCCTTGCTCCCCGGAGCCTATCAAAGAGCTCAGACATTAGGGGCAAAGGATATTTGTTCTTAACGGTAATGGCGTTAAGACCCCTATAGTCTATACACGGTCGTAATTCTCCATTCTTCTTCTGCACAAAGAAAAATCCTGCCCCTGCTAGTTACACTGACTTCCTAATAAACCCTCTTGCCAGATTTTCCTGGATGTATTGTGACATGGCCTCCGTCTCAGGAAGAGAGAGAGGATATACTCTTCCCCGAGGGGGCTCCGTTCCAGGCAAGAGGTCTATAGGACAGTCATAAGGGCGATGAGGCGGCAGAGTCTCCGCTGCCTTTTTGGAGAATACGTCTGCGTATGACCGATAAACCTTGGGAAGGGAATCAAGATCTATGGGTATCTCCGTTGTGGAAACCTGAACGTCCTCTCTGAGCCATTTGTCTCTGCAATGATCACCCCAACCCAGTATTCTCCCAGAGGACCACTCAATATGGGGAGAGTGGTGGCGAAGCCAGGGTAATCCCAACAAAACCTCATTTTTTCCCTCAGGAAGAACAAAAAGGGATATATTCTCCTGATGTGAAGGAGACATAGACAGAGGTAGAGTGACAGTCTGGTGGGTGATTTGTGAGGGCAGGATTGCTCCATTCAACACTCTCACCGATATTGGCTCGGCGAGCGTCACCAGCGGTATGGAATGGCGAGAGGCAAAGGAGGAGGACATAAAATTCCCCTCTGCCCCAGAGTCCACACAAAGCTTAGCGGGAAGGGTGGATGAACCTAGAGAGATTAACCCTTTAAGGAGCATCTTCGGAGCAAAATCCCTCGCGTCTAATGACCCTGCACCCATGGTCACGGAACATGACCGTTTACTTATTCGCTGGGGACATCGGTTGGCATAATGTCCTGGCTGCTGACACACTCTACAGACCACGGGTACTCGAGTGGTCCGAGACTTAGATCCCACTCGAGTATTCTCCACGGTCTCTGGGGAGTCAGACGCCCGAACGGGAAATTCCAAAGGTTTGGCAAAGGTGGGTGCCAGCCGAAACCTCTGCCTACACTGGGTCCGCTCTAACCTCCGCTCGTGAAAACGGAGGTCGATGCGGGTAGATATAGAAATGAGTTCTCCAGTGTGGCAGGAATCTCCCTGGTAGCCAAAGCGTTCTTTACCTGGTCTGCCAGTCCTCTCCAGAACACTGGAATGAGAACTTTATCTGGCCACTCTAATTCAGAGGCCAAAGTCCGAAATTGGACTGAGAACTGGCTGACCATGGACAAGCCCTGTGACATTGTCAGCAGTTGGAGTGCCGTATCGTGCGTGACCTGAGGTCCTAAAAAGACCTTTTTCAGAGCCTCCAAAAACCGAGGAGCACTCCGCACCACACAATCGTCACGCTCCCACAGCGGTATTTCCCACTCCAACGCTCTGCCCGAGAGTAGAGACAGTACAAAACCCACTTGTGCCCGATCCGTGGGGAAACGTGCAGCCAGAAGCTCGAGCTGTATAGAGCACTGACTCACAAATCCCCGACATTGCTTGCTGTCACCAGCAAACTTGTCAGGAAGCGGGAGGTGGGATAATGTAGGGACAGAGGTAGCAGAGGACAAACTGGCTGCAGCCATGCTAGCAGCCTGAACAGCGACTGCGGTAATATCCACAGCTGAGGTTGTGCGCTCAAGAGCCGCCAACCTACCCTCCAGCTGCTGGATGTACTGCCTTAGATGCTGGTCATCCGCCATTTTACTAGCCAGACCCTGGCGCTAATATTATGTTAAGGTCTGCGGAACGCACCTAATAGATATAATAGAGAGGTGCGTTCGCAGCCCGGGGTCCACCGTGCAGGCGAAGCCCGCTGCTAATAAGATGGCGAAAGTAGCGAACTCTGTTATCCCGCAGAGTCGCAAAAATAAACGCCGTAGCGCGTTGTGGCAGTAAGTGCGAACTCTGTTAATCCCAGAGCCGCTAACGGGATGCCACAGCGCTATATGGCGATAGGTGCGAACTCACTTAACTTCAGTGAGCCGCAAAGTAAAACGTTAGGGCGCTGTCTAGCGTCTAAAGCGGACCCTGTTACGTCACAGAGCCGCTGAGAAAAAGTACCGTGTCCTGTCAGGCTCTCAGGTACACGGTTAATTGCTAAGCGAGCATAATACGTGGTCATGCGCTAATGTCCTCGTGGGAGTCACCCGCAATCTATGGCGTCTGAACGCCAGACCCTGAATACGGCAATCAAACTCCTCACCGGTTATGCCGGTAATCTAGGGCATCTAGGACACCGACCCTGACCAGCTAGCACACCAAACTCCTCACCGATTAAGTCGGTATTCTAGTGGCTTATTTCAGCTGGGTCCCTAAACACACACATGCATGACCACACTGGCGCATAGCATACAATGGTTGATATTAGCGCATGGCGGCCCACCATGCTACCCTTTTATAGTAACAGCAACAGGACCTTTCAGGAACAAGGACCAATGAGAAACCTGTTCCAGAAGACTAGTAGTAACAGGGCCTTCCTGGCGGGCCAATCGGAGCTGCTGCAGTACCTGAGCATGTGACCCCTGATCTCCAATGAGAGATCTCACTCTGGGCATGCTCAGAAGGGAAAATGCAGTACTTTGTCCCAAAGACGTCTGCTCCAGCATTGGCTATAATAGCAGATCCAGGAAAGGCAGCAACAAGTCACTGCCCAGTAGTGGAGTGGGCAAGACGCCTGGACCGACGCCTCTGCTGAGCAGGCTCCACTGCGGCCGGAGATGAATGGGAGACCGCAGCGGGACGGGTTCGAGACTCCCCTTGTGAAGCAGCGGGAAATCAAACCCTAACACACAATGCTCTAGAAGGCAGTATGTAGAGCGAGGGTGGGGTGATGCAGAGCAGGCAGAGGTGATGCCTTTTGCAGGGGACAGCTTTTCTTGGCCAGTTGGGAGTCTGCAGCACATGGTTGACTTCATGCTGCAGTGCCTAAGAAACGACCTCCGCATCGCCCACATTCTCACCACGTCTGATTATTGGGTGTACACCCTCCTTGACCCTCGCTACCGGGACAACTTACAAAGCCTCATAACACCGTTGAACCGGGAGCGTAAAATGCGGGAGTACCAAGACACAATGATGCATTCCATCATGTTCTCCATTCCAGCCAAGAGCACTGCTGCTGCTACTGCTTTACAAAGAAGCTCTGTGCGTCGAGTCAGTGGAGGAAGCTCTGCACCAAGAGGGAGCAGAAGCAGCGCCTCTGCACAAGGCAAGACCAGTATGGCCCAAATGTGGCAAAGTTTTGTGTCCCCGCCACAAATGTCTACACCATCACAGATGGCTCCAGTCAGCAGGAGGCAACGTTTCCGTCAGATAGTGAGAGACTACATGTCTTGCCCTCTCAGTGTACTCCCAGACGGCTCTTCCCCTTCAAGTTTTGGGTCTCTAAGCTAGATACATGGCCAAAGCTTAGCCAGTATGCATTGGAGGTGCTGGCTTGCCCTGCTGCTAGTGTATTATCGGAGTGCGTCTTTAGTGCCACAGGTGGTGTACTAATAGACCGTCGCAGGCGACTATCCTCCGATAACGTTGACTGACTTACTTTTCTGAAAATGAACAAGGCATGGATCTCGCCTGAATTTGCCTGTCCGGTTTCAAATTAAATAATTGGTTGGCAACAGTATCCATGTCTCCTGTTGTGTTCATATGTCTACCACCTGAACTGTACTCCTTGGGCTCCAACACTGCCAGTTGTTGATCAGAAGTGCCGTCTGCACAGAGAAAAACACAAGCTCCTGTGTTAGTGGGGTTCAGTAACGCCAGCTGTTCCCCTGCTGTGTGTCTGGCAATAAGTCTCCTGCTCCCTCCACATGCACACAACATGTTAAACTTGCTCCACATAGGGATGAGCATAAACCCTGATTGATATGCTCCAAACAAGAAAAACTGAAGCTTTACTGCCATAAAATGATGAATTGCAGTCCCAAATATGTAAAAATAGACATTTTAAATATAAGCACATATATGCACATGGCGACTACAAATGCAACCAAAAAAGCCTACATAGGATATAGGGGTTGAAATGAATGCATACAAGTACATTTCATAATCCATTAATGCTGCCTAAGGAACGGTATGTACACCTGTAATATAGTGCAGACAATGGATGTAGGACTAGTCACCATCATCATTACTTATATTTGTGACAGTTAAAAATATAATGATTGAGGACAACTCTTAGTTCACACCACATATATGAAAGGTCCAGCATCTAATCCTGATAATAAGGCGCAATAATCATGCATAACCTATAAAAAGTGCATTGTTGTGAATGGACTTGAATTGAGTTCTGAGCAGAGGCTCCCTCTGGTGGTTACAAGCGGTACTGGACTGTCCAGTGAAGATTGTGAGGATTGGGAATCAGGTGTTACTGACTGGTCTTATTTAAGGGAGTCGCCTTCCCATCAGGTTTGCCTGTGATCAATTGTTCTGGTCTCAATCCTTGATTCCTGTTTCCTTTTTAGCCTGCTTTGTCGTGTCTGCATCTCCTGCTAACAGATAAGACATTCTCTTCTTTTTGTTTTTGTGCTTGATTTTTGCATTTTGTCCTGCACTTCTGTGGGGGCCTTCAAGGTCCCCTCCGGGGGCTTTTGCCCTCTCAGTTTAGTTCAGCCACTGATGTTTTGTACATTTGCTTTTTCCAGTTTTTTCAGTGGCTGCTGTTTTGATTTTGTTACACCAGAGAACTAATTTAGGTGGTAGAGGTCGTGTGATCTCAGGTGTCTTTGAAATTAGTAGAGTTGGTGCTTTTCAGGGTTTTTTGGGATTGCAGTAAGTGCCCTTCCTATCCTTTTCTATTTAGATAGTTTGGGCCCTAACGTTTGCTCATACTATTTTCTGTCTGTGTCAGTATTTCTTCTTGTCTAACCACCATTACATGTTTGGGGGCTTTCTATGTTCTTTGGGGATCTGCTCCGGGGCAGATAGCTTTCCTCTTTCTATCTTTAGGTATAGTTAGTTTCTCAGGCTGTGACGAGGCGTCTAGGACCAACGTAGGAACGCTCCATGGCTGCCTCTAGTTGTGGTGGTTAGTCAGGGTACTGCAATCTCATAGATTCCAACTGCTCTGGTGTATTGCCTTTTTACCTGCACTCCTCAGCTACCAAATCATAACAGTATCACCGGCCAAAACTGAAATTTATATGGTACTCACAGAAGGGAAAAATATTGTGAAAGAAAAAAAAAAAGGTTGTCAGAGTTGTCAGAGATATTTTTCTGTTTGTTGCATTTTTTTTTTTCTTTTCCCTCTGTATCTCTGGGTGCTGGGGAGGATTTTTTTTTTCTCTCTCTCAATGGAGTTTACACAGTTGTCTGGCCGTGTGGATCAGCTTGTCACTGAGGTTTGGAGTATTGCTACCTATCTTGCTAGGTTGCCTGTTGTGGAACCTAGGATTCCCATGCCAGATTTATTTTTGGGGGATCGAGCCAAGTTTCTGAATTTCAAAAATAATTGTAAATTGTTTTTTGCCTTAAAATCTAAGTCCTCAGGGAACGCAGTGCAGCAGGTTCAAATTGTCATCTCTCTCCTGCGCGGCGATCCTCAGGATTGGGCTTTTTCCCTGACACCTGGGGATCCTGTTTTGAGCTGAAAAAGCCTTGTTGGCATTAAATCAGGGGCTTGATGACGCTGAGTTATACTGTCAGAGATTCCGCAGGTGGGCAGTCCTGACCAAATGGAATGACGATGCTTTGGCAGCCCTTTTTCGGAAGGGTCTGTCAGATAATGTAAAGGATGTTATGGTGGGATTCCCTGTCCCCTCTGGTCTCAATGATTCTATGTCATTAGCGATTCAAATTGACAGACGTTTGCGTGAGCGGAGAAGTATGCGTGGAATAGTATTGCCTTGTGAACCTGCTTCTGAACCCATGCAATGTGATAGAGTGGTTTCTGGGGCACAGCATCATGAGTTTCGAAAGCGCAATGGGTTATGTTTCTACTGTGGTTATGCCTCTCATGCTATTTCAGTCTGCCCTAAGCGGGGAAGACATTTTGCACGCTCAGTTTTCTTGGGTAGTGTTCAGACTAAGTTTTTATTAACTGTTACTCTGATATGCTCTCTGTCCTCATTTTCTGCTCAGGCTTTCGTTGATTCAGGAGCAGCTATTAACCTGATGGATTTTGATTTTGCTAAACTTTGCGGGTTTTCTGTTATGTTACGGTAGCTGAGGAGTGCAGGCAAAAAGGAAATACACCAGAGCAGCTGGAATCTACGAGATTGCAGCACCCCGACCAACCACCGCAACCAGAAACAGCCGTGGAGCGTTCCTACGTTGGTCCTAGACGCCTCGTCACAGCCTGAGAAACTAACTACACCCAAAGATAGAAACAGGAAAGCTATCTGCCCCGGAGCAGAACCCAAAGACAATAGAAAGCCCCCAAACATGTAATGGTGGCTAGACAAGAGGAAATACTGACACAGGAAGAAAACAGTATGAGCAAACGCTGGGGCCCAAACTATCTAAATAGAAAAGGACAGGAAGGGTACTTACTGCAATCCCAGAAAACCCTGAAAAACACCAACTCTACTAATTTCAAAATCACCTGAGATCACACGACCTCTACCACCTAAATTAGTTCTCTGGTGTAACAAAAACAGCAGCCACTGAAAAAACTGGAAAAAGCAAAAGTACAAAACACAGTGGCTGAACTAAACTGAGAGGGCAAAAGCCCCGGAGGGGACCCAGAAGGCCCCCACAGAAGTGCAGGACAAAATGCAAAAATATAGCAAAAACTCAAAATAAGAAATTGTCTTATCTGATAGCAGGAGATGCAGACACGACACAGCAGGCTACAAGGGAAACTGGAAAGAAGGATTCAGACCAGAACAATTTGTCACCGGCAACCCTGATGGGAAAATGATTCCCTTAAATAAGACCAATCAGTAACACCTGATTCCCAGTCCTCACAATCCTCACTAGTACCGCTTGTAACCACCAGAGGGAGCCTCTGCTCAGAACTCATCTCAAACCCATTCACAACAGTACCCCCCCCTTGAGGAGGGGTCACCGAACCCTCATTTGAGCAACCAGGTCGGTCAGGATGAGTTCTATGATACGCACGGATAAGTCTCCTAGCATGATGTCCGAAGCAAACACCCAAGAATTATCCTCCTGACCATAACCTCTCCATTTAACCAAATACTGGAGTCTTCGTCTAGAAAAACGAGAATCCAATATTTTTCTCAACCACATACTCCAGATTGCCCTCAACCAAAACAGGGTCAGGAGGCACAGCAGCAGGAACCACTGGCTCAACAAACCTCTTCAACAAGGACTTGTGGAACACGTTATGGATCTTAAATGTCCCTGGAAGAAGCAAACGAAAAGAAACAGGATTAATAATCTCCATGATCTTATAAGGTCCAATGAACCTAGGCTTAAATTTAGGAGATGCTACTCTCATAGGAATATTCTTTGAGGACAACCAGACCAAGTCCCCCACTTTAAACCGAGGACCATCAGTCCTATGCCGGTTAGCAAACCGCTGGGCCTTCTCCTGAGAGAGGGACAACCTCTCCACTACCTGGTCCCAAATCTGCTGCATACGCTCAACAACAGAGTCAACACCTGGACAGACAGAAGCCTCCGTCTGTCCTGAAGAAAATCGAGGGTGAAACCCAGAATTACAGAAAAACGGAGACATCAAAGTGGCAGAGCTAGCCCTATTATTAAGAGCAAACTCAGCCAAAGGCAAAAAAGAGACCCAGTCATCCTGATCAGCAGACACAAAGCATCTTAGATAAGTCTCCAATGTCTGGTTTGTTCTCTCAGTTTGACCATTGGTCTGAGGATGAAATGCCGAGGAGAAAGACAATTGAACACCCAGTTTAGAACAAAAAGTCCTCCAAAATCTGGAAACAAACTGGACTCCTCTGTCAGACACAATGTTCTCAGGAATGCCGTGTAAACGAACCACGTGCTGAAGGAACAACGGCACCAATTCAGAGGAGGAAGGCAACTTAGATAATGGCACAAGATGTATCATTTTGGAAAACCTATCACAAATTACCCAGATGGTGGTCATTCTCTGAGAAACAGGAAGATCGGAAATGAAATCCATAGAGATATGGGTCCATGGTCTCTTGGGCACAGGCAATGGCATCAACAAACCACTAGAGCGAGAGCAAGGCTTGGAGCGAGAGCAAGTCCCGCAGGACTGCACAAATTCCCTGACATCGCGAGACAAGGTAGGCCACCAAAAGGACCGACTAACCAAGTCTCTGGTACCAAAAATTCCAGGATGCCCAGCCAATGCGGAACAATGAATCTCAGACATCACACTCTTTTTCCATTGGTCCGGGACAAACAATTTTCCAACAGGGCAGCGCTCGGGCCTATCCTCCTGACACCCCTCCAGAGCAAGTCTCAAATTGGGCGAGATGGCGGAAAGAACTACACCCTCCTTCAAAATAACAGAGGGATCAGATAGCTCAGGAGAGTCTGCAAGGATACTCCTCGAGAGGGCATCCGCCTTAACATTCTTAGTGCCAGGAAGAAAGGAAACCACAAAATTAAAACGTGTGAAAAACAAGGCCCACCTGGCCTGTCTAGGATTGAGTCGCTTGGCAGATTCCAGATAGACCAGGCCCCCAAACATGTAATGGCGGCTAGACAAGAGGAAATACTGACACAGAAAGAAAACAGTATGAGCAAACGCTGGGGCCCAAACTATCTAAATAGAAAAGGACAGGAAGGGTACTTACTGCAATCCCAGAAAACCCTGAAAAACACCAACTCTACTAATTTCAAAATCACCTGAGATCACACGACCTCTACCACCTAAATTAGTTCTCTGGTGTAACAAAAACAGCAGCCACTGAAAAAACTGGAAAAAGCAAAAGTACAAAACACAGTGGCTGAACTAAACTGAGAGGGCAAAAGCCCCCGGAGGGGACCCAGAAGGCCCCCACAGAAGTGCAGGACAAAATGCAAAAATATAGCAAAAACTCAAATAAGAAATTGTCTTATCTGATAGCAGGAGATGCAGACACGACACAGCAGGCTACAAGGGAAACTGGAAAGAAGGATTCAGACCAGAACAATTGATCACCGGCAACCCTGATGGGAAAATGATTCCCTTAAATAAGACCAATCAGTAACACCTGATTCCCAGTCCTCACAATCCTCACTAGTACCGCTTGTAACCACCAGAGGGAGCCTCTGCTCAGAACTCATCTCAAACCCATTCACAACAGTTTTCCTTGATACCCCTACAGAAGTCTATTCCCTACTGGGGATCGATTCTACCCCTTTGGCTGAGAAAAAACCTCAGTTCTCTACTCAGGTGATAATGAGGGTTGAACCTGATCATCAGGAGAGCTGAAAATTTTTGGTTCTGTATAATCTGCATGACATTATCGTGCTGGGTTTCCCTTGGTTACAGTCTCATAATCCTGTTTTGGATTGTAAATCTGTGTCTGTAACCAGTTGGGGCTGCCAATGTGTTAATACCAACACTCCTGTTTTTTCTGCCTCCCCCCAGGCTCAGGATGTTCCTGACTTTTTGATAGATTTTTCTGATGTGTTTAGCGAAAGTAAATCTGCATCTTTGCCTCCCCATAGGAGCTATGACTGCGCTATTGAATTAGTGCCTGGTAGTAAATTCCCTAAAGGTCGCCTTTTTAACTTGTCTGTACCTGAACATGACGCTATGCGGTCTTATATCAAGGAGTCATTGGAGAAGGGTCATATCAGACCATCCTCTTCACCCTTAGGTGCCAGTTTTTTCTTTGTGGCCAAATAGGATGGTTCATTAAGGCCGTGTATTGATTATCGTCTTTTGAACAATATTACTGTGAAATATCAATATCCGTTACCCTTGATTTCTGACCTGTTTTCCAGGGTGAAAAACGCTACTTGGTTTACCAAGCTTGACCTCAGGGGGGCATATAACCTTATTCGCATTAAGCACGGGGATGAATGGAAGATGGCATTTAACACCCCTGAAGGGCATTTTGAGTACCTTGTGATGCCCTTTGGGCTCACTAATGCTCCTTCTGTCTTCCAGTCCTTCATGAATGACATTTTCAGGGATTTTGTGGATAAATTTCTGATTGTTTATTTGGATGATATCTTGATTTTTTCTAATGACTGGGACTCTCATGTGAAACATGTTCGAACTGCATTCCAGATTTTGAGAGAGAATGCTCTGTATGTGAAGGGATCAAAGTGTCTTTTTGGCGTACAGAGGATCTCATTTTTGGGATTCATTTTGTCCCCATCTGTTATTGAAATGGACCCGGTCAAGGTTCAGGCCATCTGTGATTGGGTCCAACCTACTTCATTAAAGGCTCTTCAAAGATTTTTGGGTTTTGCCAATTTTTATCGTAAATTTATTGGTAATTTCTTGGTTATTGTAAAACCATTAACTGATTTGACCAAAAAGGGTTCTGATGTGGTGAATTGGCCTCCTGAGGCAGTCTCTGCATTTCAGGAACTTAAGCAGAGATTCACTTCTGCTCCTGTTCTACGGCAGCCTGATGTTTCTCTGCCATTTCAGGTGGAGGTTGATGCCTCTGAAATTGGGGCAGGTGCCGTTTTGTCCCAAAGAGATCCAGAGACCTCTAAAAGTAACCCTTGTGCCTTTTTCTCTTGAAAATTTTCTCCTACTGAACGTAATTATGACATGGGTAATCGGGAGTTATTGGCCATGAAGTGGGCTTTTGAAGAGTGGAGACATTGGCTGGAGGGAGCCAAACATCAGGTGGTAGTCCTTACTGACCATAAGAATCTGGTTTATCTGGAATCTGCCAAGCGACTTAATCCTAGACAGGCCAGGTGGGCCTTGTTTTTCACACGTTTTAATTTTGTGGTTTCTTTTCTTCCTGGTACTAAGAATTTTAAGGCGGATGCCCTCTCGAGGAGTTTCCTTGCGGACTCTCCTGAGGTATCTGATCCTTCTGTTATTTTGAAAGAATGTGTAGTTCTTTCCGCCATCTCGCCCAATTTGAGACTGGCTCTGGAGGGGTGTCAGGAGGATAGGCCCGAGCGCTGCCCTGTTGGGAAATTGTTTGTCCCGGACCAGTGGAAAAAGAGTGTGATGTCTGAGATTCATTGTTCCGCGTTGGCCGGTCATCCCGAAATTTTTGGTACCAGAGACTTGGTTAGTCGGTCCTTTTGGTGGCCTACCTTGTCTCATGATGTCAGGGAATTTGTGCAGTCCTGCGGGACTTGCTCTCGCTCCAAGCCTTGCTCTCGCTCTAGTGGTTTGTTGATGCCATTGCCTGTGCCCAAGAGACCATGGACCCATATCTCTATGGATTTCATTTCCGACCTCCCTGTTTCTCAGAGAATGACCGTCATCTGGGTGATTTGTGATAGGTTTTCCAAGATGATACATCTTGTGCCATTACCTAAGTTGCCTTCCTCCTCTGAATTGGTTCCTTTGTTCCTTCAGCACGTGGTTCGTTTACACGGCATTCCTGAGAACATTGTGTCTGACAGAGGAGTCCAGTTTGTTTCCAGATTTTGGAGGACCTTTTGTTCTAAGCTTGGTGTTCAGTTGTCTTTCTCCTCGGCATTTCATCCCCAGACCAATGGTCAAACTGAGAGAACAAACCAGCCATTGGAGACTTATCTAAGATGCTTTGTGTCTGCTGATCAGGATGACTGGGTCTCTTTTTTGCCTTTGGCTGAGTTTGCTCTTAATAATAGGGCTAGCTCTGCCACTTTGATGTCTCCATTTTTCTGTAATTCTGGGTTTCACCCTCGATTTTCTTCAGGACAGACGGAGGCTTCTGCCTGTCCAGGTGTTGACTCTGTTGTTGAGCGTATGCAGCAGATTTGGGACCAGGTAGTGGAGAGGTTGTCCCTCTCTCAGGAGAGGGCCCAGCGGTTTGCTAACCGGCATAGGACTGATGGTCCTCGGTTTAAAGTGGGGGACTTGGTCTGGTTGTCCTCAAAAAATATTCCTATGAGAGTGGCATCTCCTAAATTTAAGCCTAGGTTCATTGGACCTTATAAGATCATGGAGATTCTTAATCCTGTTTCTTTTCGTTTGCTTCATCCAGGGACATTTAAGATCCATAACGTGTTCCACAAGTCCTTGTTGAAGAGGTTTGTTGAGCCAGTGGTTCCTACTGCTTTGCCTCCTGACCCTGTTCTGGTTGAGGGCAATATGGAGTTTGTGGTTGAGAAAATATTGAATTCTCGTTTTTCTAGACGGAAACTCCAGTATTTGGTTAAGTGGAGAGGTTATGGTCAGGAAGACAATTCTTGGGTGTTTGCTTCGGACATCCATGCTAGGAGACTCATCCGTGCGTATCATAGAACTCATCCTGACCGGCCTGGTTGCTCAAGTGAGGGTTCGGTGACCCCTCCTCAAGGGGGGGTACTGTTGTGAATGGACTTGAATTGAGTTCTGAGCAGAGGCTCCCTCTGGTGGTTACAAGCGGTACTGGACTGTCCAGTGAAGATTGTGAGGATTGGGAATCAGGTGTTACTGACTGGTCTCATTTAAGGGAGTCGCCTTCCCATCAGGGTTGCCGGTGATCAATTGTTCTGGTCTCAATCCTTGATTCCTGTTTCCTTTTTAGCCTGCTTTGTCGTGTCTGCATCTCCTGCTAACAGATAAGACATTCTCTTCTTTTTGTTTTTGTGCTTGATTTTTGCATTTTGTCCTGCACTTCTGTGGGGGCCTTCAGGGTCCCCTCCGGGGCTTTTGCCCTCTCAGTTTAGTTCAGCCACTGATGTTTTGTACATTTGCTTTTTCCAGTTTTTTCAGTGGCTGCTGTTTTGATTTTGTTACACCAGAGAACTAATTTAGGTGGTAGAGGTCGTGTGATCTCAGGTGTTTTTGAAATTAGTAGAGTTGGTGCTTTTCAGGGTTTTTTGGGATTGCAGTAAGTGCCCTTCCTATCCTTTTCTATTTAGATAGTTTGGGCCCCAACGTTTGCTCATACTATTTTCTGTCTGTGTCAGTATTTCTTCTTGTCTAACCGCCATTACATTTTTGGGCTTTCTATGTTCTTTGGGGATCTGCTCCGGGGCAGATAGCTTTCCTCTTTCTATCTTTAGGTATAGTTAGTTTCTCAGGCTGTGACGAGGCGTCTAGGACCAACGTAGGAACGCTCCACGGCTGCCTCTAGTTGTGGTGGTTAGTCAGGGTACTGCAATCTCATAGATTCCAACTGCTCTGGTGTATTGCCTTTTTACCTGCACTCCTCAGCTACCAAATCATAACAGTGCATCATGCATAGTGAAAATAGCAATGTATGCCTGCAAGTGCAGGTGAAACAATGCCAACGGATAGAAAAGGTTTATGCTATTTAGGTATCAGAGTGCATAGCGACTGATGGCGAATGGCGATATAATACTGTACCTCAATTTAGGGTTGCGGCACCACTCACGCGCGTTTCGCTTGTAGCTTCTTCAAATGGGAACGTGCGTGTATGGTTGCTCATAGGTGCATGTTAATAGAAGAAATCAGTCATGATGGCGGCTTTGTAGCAGCGCTACCGCTGATGAATGCTGCACAACGTCACTGCAAGTCAGCGTCATATGATGCCCAGCCGCTCCCCTACCCGACGCGTCAAAGCAGGAAGGCAGTCTGGGTGGCAAAACTGACGCGCAAGCATACATGCACTTCCCCTCTTCAACAAGCTACAAGCGAAACGCGCGTGATTGGTGCCGCAGCCTTTATTGAGGTACAGTATTATATCGCCATTCGCCATCAGTGGCTATGCACTCTGATACATAGATAGCATATTCCTTTTCTATCCGTTGGCGTTGTTTCACCTGCACTTGCAGGCATACATAGCAATTTTCACTATGCACTATGCACTTTTTATAGGTTATGCATGATTATTGCGCCATATTATCAGGATTACATGATGGACAATTAATATATGGGGTGTGAACTAAGAGTTGTCCTCAATGAGTGTATTTTTTACTGTCACATATAACTTTAATGATGATGATGATGACTAGTCCTACATCCATTGTCTGCACTATATTACAGGTGTACATACCGTTCCTTAGGCAGCATTAATGGATTATGAAATGTACTTGCATGCATTCATTTCAACCCCTATACCCTATGTTGTTTTCTTTGGTTGCATTTCTTGTCGCCATGTGCATACAGTGATGGCCAAAAGTGTTGTCACCCCTGCAATTCTGTCAGATAATACTCCGTGTCTTCCTGAAAATGATTGCAATCACAAATTATTTTCTATTTTTATCTTCATTTGATTTTCTTGCAAGGAAAAAACACAAAAGAGAATGAAGCAAAAATCAAATCCTTGATCATTTCACACAAAACTCCAAAAATGGGCCAGCCAAAAGTATTGGTACCCTCAGCCTAATACATGGTTGCACAACCTTTAGCCAAAATAACTGCGAACAACCGCTTCCGGTAACCATCAATGAGTTTCTTACAGTGCTCTTCTGGAATTGTAGACCATTCTTCTTTGGCAAACTGCTCCAGGTCCCTGATATTTGAAGGGTGCCTTCTCCAAACTGCCATTTTGAGATCTCTCCACAGGTGTTCTATGGGATTCAGGTCTGGACTTATTGCTGGCAACCTTAGAAGTCTCCAGTGCTTTCTCTCAAACCATTTTATAGTGTTTTTGGAAGTGTGTTTTGGGTCATTGTCCTGCTGGAAGACTCATGACCTCTGAGGGATACCCAGCTTTCTCACACTGGGCCATACATTATGCTGCAAAATTTGTTGGTAGTCTTCAGACTTCATAAAGCCATGCACATGGTCAAGCAGTCCAGTGCCAGAGGCAGCAAAGCAACCCCAAAACATAAGGAAACCTCCGCCATGCTTGACTGTAGGGACCATGTTCTTTTCTTTGAATGCCTCTTTTATTTCCCTGTACACTCTATGTTGATGGTTTTTCCCAAAAAAACTCGACTTTTGTCTCATCTGACCAGAGAACATTCTTCCAAAACATTTTAGGCTTTCTCAGGTAAGTTTTGGCAAACTCCAACCTGGCTTTTTTATGTCTCGGGGTAAGAAGTGGGGTCTTCCTTGATATCCTACCATACAGTCCCTTTTCATTCAGACGCCGACGGATAGTACGGGTTGACACTGTTGTACCCTCGGACTGCAGGGCAGCTTGAACTTGTTTGGATGTTAGTCGAGGTTCTTTATCCACCATCTGCACAATCTTGCGTTGAAATCTCTCGTCAATTTTTCTTTTCCTTACACATCTAGGAGGTTAGCCACAGTGCCATGGGCTTTAACACTAGGACTACTGGACTCGTGACCCCGCCTAGAACTACTGAAAGGAGTCATTTTGAGTCCTTGCTTGTTTTCGTTTATTTTTAGAGTTTCATTTGTGGTTATTTATTAATAATTATATTTTTTGTAATGTATTATTATTGTGAGATCCAACAGTAATGCTTTTGATTTTTTTTTTTTCTGCTTTTCTTATTTTTCTACAAAAAATAACAATAATTATAATAGACGTTCTTCAAACATTTTTTTTTATTCAATTGCACACATATAAACAACAACTGAAGAACAAAAAGCAGAGAAAATGTAGGTGGCGGAGCATAAAAATGAAAATATGGCGCAGAATTCACCTTCTAAACATTTGGTGTTTCGCATTTTAGGCATTGCCTTTGATTTATGGCAGTACATTGCCCACACAAAGACTTACCACAAGTCTTACAATTGCCGACAGATCTATTTTTCTTGCACTTTCTTTGATCTGGCAAAATTTTGTTTGAACCATCACTTCTGAGCATGTAGAAACTTGGGACGTGGAACCCTTTTCCCTATCTGTGACATAAGGACCACTCAACTCTCTCACAAGCGTTTGCAAAAATGCCTTGCGTGACATTTTTTGGTGGGTTATCTCATTGAATATTATCCATGCATTTTATACCCGCAAAGTCTAAGGCATTTTCAAATGCATGAACAGGCCATCTCCTTGTGCATGTTCGTGTGGTATATTTTCGTGCCATCTGATCCACTACATCTACTCCATATTTTGTTTCATTGTAAAACTTTACCGTTTCTGGAGTTTTTTTTAGCGGAATCAGACGCAACAACAACATTGGATGGACGGAACTCAAAAAGACAACATTTTTGTTGGGCTTTCCTTGATATACTGTAAGTGTAAAATTGTCTTCATTTCTAAACACTTTAGTGTTTGTACAATTCCTCTTTCATGGATTTTATTTCTTTAGGCACTTCTCACCTTATCTTGTTCAGTGTTCCCACGATGGTTGTTCCTTTGCTTTTTAGCTGTTTAGCTAATTTTACTGAAGTAAAATAATTATCGGTTGTAACATTGCGACCTTTTTTCAAAAACGGGTCCAATAACTTCATTACCACATGGTCAGCTAAACGGTCCTCAGCATGGCGTGTCATCTTTGCCTAGATAAGGGAAGCCATTTGCCAGATATTTGCTCTCCTTATCAATAGCTAGCCAATATTTGTGGCCTATTTATCTGGTTTGGAAGGCATGTACTGCGTGAATGGACACCTAGTTTTGCTTGGGAAAAGTTGCTCATCCACCGTTATGTATGGGCCAGGTTTGTAACACGCAATACAATTTTCAATAAACCTGTCCCACACAGTAGAAAATAGAGCAAACTTGTCCGTTTGCAGTCTCTCCGATCGAGTAGATTTCTCATCAAATCTGAGAAACCTCATAATTTCAACAAAGCGGTCCCTAGACATTGTCGCTTTGCAAAACGGTATTCCCCAGTCATTACACCAAATACTGCTAATCGAGTGACGGTTCGTGCCAGATATTCCACGAGCATAGAATATCGCAATGAATGCATCTAGCTCCTCATCAGATAGAGTAAACTGTAAATTATTGTTCCTGCATGCTTCTGCAAGCGTACAGTTCTTTATATGTGTCAATATATATGAATCAAAAATTAGCATAAGATAAGAGCCTAGAGTAAACAAGCTATTTTGTTCAGCATTACACAGTAATACAAGCAGGTAAAACACAAGGAAAATGTGAAAAGTTGACATGTAAATTGAACTACATCTATATGAACATCAGGGTAAATAAGACAGAGTGAAAAAATTATGCACAAAACTTTATATGCAACATTTAGTGACAAAAGGACCTCAAAATATAGTAGGGAGTCAAAATGACTCCCTTCAGTAGTTCTTGGTCAATTTTGAAAAAAACCCGCAAATTTTTCACCAAAATTATTTATTCTCACAAAATCTTTTTTCACATCATATTTGAGGAAAAGTCACCGAGTTTCAAGCCGGAATTCTGAAAAATGTAGTCACAGAAGAGAAATAAAAAACGAAAGGAGTCAAAATGACTCCATCAGTAGTTCTAGTGTTAAACTTCTTGATGACACTGCGCACGGAAGACACAGGAACATTGATGTCTTTAGAGATGGTCTTGTAGCCTTGAGATTGCTCATGCTTCCTCACAATTTGGTTTCTCAAGTCCTCAGACTGTTCTTTGGTCTTCTTTCTTTTCTCCATGCTCAATGTGGTTCACACAAGGACACAGGACAGAGGTTGAGTCAACTTTAATCCATGTAAACTGGCTGCAAGGGTCATTTAGTTATTGCCAACATCTGTTAGGTGCCACAGTTAAGTTACAGGTGTGGTTATTACACGAATTAGAGAAGCATCACATGATTTTTCAAACAGTGCCAATACTTTTGTCCGCCCCCCTTTTTTAGGTTAAGTGTGGAATTATATCCAATTTGGCTTTAGGTCAATTCTTTTTGTGTTTTTTCATTGAAGACAAATTAAATGAAGAAAATAATACCAAAGAATTTGTGTTTGCAATCATTTTTAGGAGTATTATCTGACAGAATTGCAGGGGTGCCAATACTTTTGGCCACCACTGTATATGTGCTTATATTTTGAATATCTTTATTTCCATATTTTTGAAGAAAACTCATCATTTTACGGTAGTAAAGTTTACGTTTGAAGTGCCACGGAACAAGGCAACTTCTCTATATGTGATTTCTACACCCTCCTTGACCCTGGGCTTCAACAACCGCCAGTTGCTGCTCAGAAGTGCTGTATGCACAGAGAAAAACACTCGCTCCTGTGTTTGTGGGTTCAGTAACGCCTGCTGTTCCCCTGC
>JARQOD010003779.1:0-61244 GCA_033576555.1 Oophaga sylvatica | reverse complement strand
TTGGTGTGCATGAAGCTGTGCATTCAGGAGAGCGCATTTCTGTCTCTTGGTGTGCATGAAGGTGTGCATTCAGGAGAGCGCATTTCTGCCTCTTGGTGTGCATGAAGGTGTGCATTCAGGAGAGCGCATTTCTGCCTCTTGGTGCGCATGAAGGTGTGCATTTCAGGAGAGCGCATTTCTGTCTTTTGGTGTGCATGAAGGTGTGCATTCAGGAGAGCGCATTTCTGTCTCTTGGTGCGCATGAAGCTATGCATTCAGGAGAGCGCATTTCTGTCTATCGGTGTGCATGAAGGTGTGCATTCAGGAGAGCGCATTTCTGTCTCTTGGTGTGCATGAAGGTGTGCATCCAGGAGTGTGCATTTCTGTCTCTTGGTGCGCATGAAGCTGTGCATTCAGGAGAGCGCATTTCTGTCTCTTGGTGCGCATTAAGCTGTGCATTCAGGAGAGCGCATTTCTGTCTATCGGTGTGCATGAAGGTGTGCATTCAGGAGAGCGCATTTCTGCCTCTTGGTGGGCATGAAGGTGTGCATTCAGGAGAGCGCATTTCTGTCTCTTGGTGCGCATGAAGGTGTGCATTTCAGGAGGTCGCATTTCTGTCTCTTGGTGTGCATGAAGGTGTGCATTCAGGAGAGCGCATTTCTGCCTCTTGGTGTGCATGAAGGTGTGCATTCAGGAGAGCGCATTTCTGCCTCTTGGTGTGCATGAAGGTGTGCATTCAGGAGAGCGCATTTCTGCCTCTTGGTGGGCATGAAGGTGTGCATTCAGGAGAGCGCATTTCTGCCTCTTGGTGGGCATGAAGGTGTGCATTCAGGAGAGCGCATTTCTGTCTATCGGTGTGCATGAAGCTGTGCATTCAGGAGAGCGCATTTCTGTCTCTTGGTGTGCATGAAGGTATGCATTCAGGAGAGCGCATTTCTGCCTCTTGGTGGGCATGAAGGTGTGCATTCAGGAGAGAGCATTTCTGTCTATCGGTGTGCATGAAGGTGTGCATTCAGGAGAGCGCATTTCTGTCTATCGGTGTGCATGAAGTTGTACATTCAGGAGAGCGCATTTCTGCCTCTTGGTGCACATGAAGTGTGCATTCAGGAGGTCGCATTTCTACCTCTTGGTGCACATGAAGGTGTGCATTCAGGAGGTCGCATTTCTGCCTCTTGGTGCGCATGAAGGTGTGCGTTCAGGAGAGCACATTTCTGCCTCTTGGTGGGCATGAAGGTGTGCATTCAGGAGAGCGCATTTCTGTCTATCGGTGCACATGAAGGTGTGCATTCAGGAGAGCGCATTTCTGTCTCTTGGTGCGCATGAAGGTGTGCATTCAGGAGAGCGCATTTCTGTCTCTTGGTGTGCATGAAGGTGTGCATTCAGGAGAGCGCATTTCTGTCTCTTGGTGTGCATGAAGGTGTGCATTCAGGAGAGCGCATTTCTGTCTCTTGGTGTGCATGATGGTGTGCATTCAGGAGAGCGCATTTCTGTCTCTTGGTGCGCATGAAGGTGTGCATTTCAGGAGAGCGCATTTCTGCCTTTTGGTGTGCATGAAGGTGTGCATTCAGGAGCACGCATTTTTGCCTCTTGGTGCGCATGAAGGTGTGCATTCAGGAGAGTGCATTTCTGTCTATCGGTGTGCATGAAGGTGTGCATTCAGGAGAGCGCATATCTGTCTATCGGTGTGCATGAAGGTGTGCATTCAGGAGAGCGCATTTGTGCCTCTTGGTGCGCATGAAGGTATGCATTCAGGAGAGCGCATTTCTGCCTCTTGGTGTGCATGAAGGTGTGCATTCAGGAGAGCGCATTTCTGTCTCTTGGTGCGCATGAAGGTGTGCATTTCAGGAGAGCGCATTTCTGTCTTTTGGTGTGCATGAAGGTGTGCATTCAGGAGAGCGCATTTCTGCCTCTTGGTGTGCATGAAGGTGTGCATTCAGGAGAGCGCATTTCTGCCTCTTGGTGGGCATGAAGGTGTGCATTCAGGAGAGCGTATTTCTGTCTATCGGTGTGCATGAAGGTGTGCATTTCAGGAGAGCGCATTTCTGCCTCTTGGTGTGCATGAAAGAGTGCATTCAGGAGAGCGCATTTCTGTCTCTTGGTGCGCATGAAGGTGTGCATTCCGGAGAGCGCATTTCTGTCTCTTGGTGTGTATGAAGGTGTGCATTCAGGAGAGCGCATTTCTGTCTCTTGGTGTGCATGAAGCTGTGCATTCAGGAGAGCGCATTTCTGTCTCTTGGTGCGTATGAAGGTGTGCATTCAGGAGGACGCATTTCTGTCTCTTGGTGTGCATGAAGGTGTGCATTCAGGAGAGCGCATTTCTGTCTCTTGGTGCGCATGAAGGTGTGCATTCAGGAGAGCGCATTTCTGCCTCTTGGTGGGCATGAAGGTGTGCATTCAGGAGAGCGCATTTCTGCCTCTTGGTGGGCATGAAGGTGTGCATTCAGGAGAGCGTATTTCTGTCTCTTGGTGTGCATGATGGTGTGCATTCAGGAGAGCGCATTTCTGTCTCTTGGTGCGCATGAAGGTGTGCATTTCAGGAGAGCGCATTTCTGCCTTTTGGTGTGCATGAAGGTGTGCATTTCAGGAGAGTGCATTTCTGCCTTTTGGTGTGCATGAAGGTGTGCATTGAGAGCGCATTTCTGTCTCTTGGTGCGCATCTACATTCATAACCTTATTGAGCGGTACTACGTGACCGCTCAGCTCAGGATGAAGCTGACGCGCCGGGACAGGGATGCAGTGACGGAAGGTGAGTATCGATGACTTCTGGTTCTGGAAGCCGGCGGTTGCAGCTGTCACTACAGTGCTACAGCTGCCGGCTCCCAGTGTGTCCAGCTATCAAAGCCGTGGCTCCGCGGACTGACAACAGGTCTGAAATGGCCCACCCGGTCCTGGGCCGCGGACCGTGGTTGGGGACACCTGGACTATAGGACTTGTCCCCCATTAGTCGCTGCACATTCTGCCGCCATTCTTACCGGATGCCACAATAGGCCCCATTCTAAGTCTGTGCTGCCTGGTGCTACTACGATGATTGACATGTAAGGACGAGAACCGCCAAAGCTTGTCCTCCGCATGCGCCTGGACTCCCTGTTCAGGAGCACGCATTTCTGCCTCTTGGTGCGCATGAAGGTGTGCATTCAGGAGAGTGCATTTCTGTCTATCGGTGTGCATGAAGGTGTGCATTCAGGAGAGCGCATTTCTGTCTATCGGTGTGCATGAAGGTGTGCATTCAGGAGAGCGCATTTCTGTCTATCGGTGTGCATGAAGGTGTGCATTCAGGAGAGCGCATTTCTGTCTATTGGTGTGCATGAAGGTGTGCATTCAGGAGAGCGCATTTCTGTCTATCGGTGTGCATGAAGGTGTGCATTCAGGAGAGCGCATTTCTGTCTCTTGGTGCGCATGAAGGTGTGCATTCAGGAGAGCGCATTTCTGCCTCTTGGTGCGCATGAAGGTATGCATTCAGGAGAGCGCATTTCTGCCTCTTGGTGGGCATGAAGGTGTGCATTCAGGAGAGCGCATTTCTGTCTCTTGGTGTGCATGAAGGTGTGCATTCAGGAGAGCGCATTTCTGTCTCTTGGTGCGCATAAAGGTGTGCATTTCAGGAGAGCGCATTTCTGTCTTTTGGTGTGCATGAAGGTGTGCATTCAGGAGAGCGCATTTCTGCCTCTTGGTGTGCATGAAGGTGTGCATTCAGGAGAGCGCATTTCTGTCTCTTGGTGCGCATGAAGGTGTGCATTCAGGAGAGCGCATTTCTGTCTCTTGGTGTGCATGAAGGTGTGCATTCAGGAGAGCGCATTTCTGCCTCTTGGTGTGCATGAAGGTGTGCATTCAGGAGAGCGCATTTCTGCCTCTTGGTGGGCATGAAGGTGTGCATTCAGGAGAGCGCATTTCTGTCTCTTGGTGTGCATGAAGGTGTGCATTCAGGAGAGCGCATTTCTGTCTCTTGGTGCGCATGAAGGTGTGCATTTCAGGAGAGCGCATTTCTGTCTTTTGGTGTGCATGAAGGTGTGCATTCAGGAGAGCGCATTTCTGCCTCTTGGTGTGCATGAAGGTGTGCATTCAGGAGAGCGCATTTCTGCCTCTTGGTGGGCATGAAGGTGTGCATTCAGGAGAGCGCATTTCTGTCTCTTGGTGTGCATGAAGGTGTGCATTCAGGAGAGCGCATTTCTGTCTCTTGGTGCGCATGAAGGTGTGCATTCAGGAGAGCGCATTTCTGTCTCTTGGTGTGCATGAAGGTGTGCATTGAGATCGCATTTCTGTCTCTTGGTGCGCATGAAGGTGTGCATTCAAGAGAGCGCATTTCTGTCTATCGGTGTGCATGAAGGTGTGCATTCAGGAGAGCGCATTTCTGTCTCTTGGTGCGCATGAAGGTGTGTATTCAGGAGAGCGCATTTCTGTGTATCGGTGTAATACTATTGTAGGAACTCGAGGATTCTGATAGCGTGGGGCAATGAACAATCAGAGACGGGTTTCTTTGAATGCAAATAATGTATTTGTGAAACAGCAAAACCCCCAAAAACAATATTCAAACAACCCGTAGTGACATGCAATGAGTCCATATATATATATACACAAGTCCAGTTATATGAATCCGGATATATAAGTCCTTGAACCTCTATAGCGAGGGTGGTAAAGTTCTTACGACGGAGTCCTCACACAAATGTGACCACAAGGTAAGTCTGATGCACAGATAACGTGGCTGGATTTACACACTGCTGGTGTGTGAAGAGTCAGATCCAGGTATGCAGAAAACACAGGGAGGTCCAGAAACAAGTTAATCTCAGTTGTGGCTTAATTCAGTGAAGTCCAACAACAAGTTCATAAGTCAGTAAGGTTCCAGTAATAGTTCCAACAGCTCTCACCAGAGGTAATGCACAAAGGGTTAAACAGCAACAGTTCAGAAACACAGTTCTTATCAGATGGAGTGAACCAAGGGTTAAATTCCCAAGTCAACAGTTTAGTGACAACACAGTATGTGCAACTTACATATGCAGAGAATGTCCAGAGCCCCGGGTAGAAACTGCTGTGGCAGAGAAACACCTGAAGATAACCTGGTTATGCACTTCCCTGGTAAATACACAACGATCTGTGAGGAACAAGCAGCTGGGTTGCAGGGAAACGGAAGCAGAATATTCCAGCAGTGAAGCCAGCACCTGAGCCGGGTTTTAAACAAACGAACAGGAAGTAGGGCACAGAAAACAGCAAACTCCATTTTAACAAAGGGCAAAATCATTGACAAAGTTACCTAGAAAACCCGGAATACTGACATTACTCCCCCCCCTAAAGACGGCCTCCGGACGGTCCTGGACCAGGCCTGTCCGGGTATCTCCGATGAAACTGAGCAATCTTCAGAGGCGCATTGATGTTACTTACTGGTTCCCAAGAATCATTTTCAGGAGAGTAACCTTGCCACCTAACTAGATACTGAAGCCGGTTTCTATGAAGTCTCGAATTAACAATATCCTGTACCACGAATTGTTCTTCGCCATCAACCAACACTGGTGGAGGGGGAGGTACGATACGTCCCTGAAATGTGTTAGGAGAGACTGGTTTTAATAAGGAAACATGAAATACTGGGTGTACCTTTAAAGTCCGTGGTAGCTTCAACCGACAGGCAACAGAGCTCACAATCCCCGTGATCTTGAATGGACCGATGAATTTCTGTCCCAGTTTCTGCGAAGGAACACCCAATTTTAGATTCTTGGTGGACAACCAAACTGAGTCTCCTACCTTATACATAGGTGCTGGTTTCCGGAATCTATCGGCCGACTTTTTGTAACGCTCCTGTGCTGTGGTCAGGGAGTCCTTCAAAACTTCAAGATTACGTTGCAACGCCGTCACTCTGTCTTCAACCGCTGGTACCGAAATCGTAACCGGAGACCTAGGCAAAATATTTGGATGATAACCCAGGTTGGCAAAAAAAGGCGTTACCTTCGTGGAACTGCTTTGGGAGTTGTTGTACGAAAATTCCGCTAGAGGAAGTAGCTTCAGCCAATCGTCCTGCAAATGACTGACGTAACAGCGTAGATATTGCTCCAAAGTTTGATTTGTCCGTTCGGTCTGCCCGTTGGTCTGAGGATGGTATGCAGAAGACAAGCAAACATTAATGTGGAGTGCAGAACAAAATCCTTTCCAAAATCTAGAGGTAAATTGTATTCCCCGGTCAGAAATGATGTCATCTGGTACCCCATGCAGCCGGAAAATGTTCTGGATAACTAGATCTACTGTCTCTGTAGCTGAGGGAAGACCAGCGCACGGAATGAAATGAGCAGCTTTCGTTAAACGATCTACTACCACCAAAATAGTATTTTTACCACCAGAGGTGGGTAACTCCACAATAAAGTCCATCGAAATAGACCCCCAAGGGCGAGACGGTACAGGTAGCGGTTTAAGAAGACCAGTAGGTGAAACACGAGGAACCTTGTACCGGGCACAAACTTCACAAGAGCGGACATAGTCATTCACATCCTTCAAGCAGGTAGGCCACCAAAAAAAACGAGTTAACAATTCCTGCGTCTTCTGTACCCCCCTATGACCAGCCAATTTAGAGTCGTGGACCAATCTGAGAACTCGAAGTCTTACAGCCTCTGGGACATAAATACATCGATCTCTAAGCCACACACCATTCCGAAGGACAAGATTCACATTGTCAGGTGGAGCTGCAAGAAATACGTCACCGTCATAGGCCAGCTTGATCTCCTGCCACAAGTCCCGGTTCCGGAGCACTCCAACGAAATTGGCCTCCGACAAGATGGTCTTCGACGGGGTCCCAGGCACGGAATCCACGGTATGGATTCGGGATAATGCGTCAGCTTTCCCATTACGTGAACCTGGGCGGTACGAAATAATAAAATTAAACTGGTTCAAGAACAAACTCCACCTAGCTTGTCGAGGAGAAAGACACCTGGCAGACTTAAGGAATTCCAAATTGCGATGATCCGTGAGTACTACTACCTGCTGAGTTGCCCCCTGCAAATGGTGTCTCCATTCCTTAAAGGCAGAAATAATTGCCAAAAGTTCCTTATCTGCCACATCATAGTTCAGTTCTGCAGAAGATAACCTACGAGAGAAGAAGGCACACGGGTGCAGCAAACCTTTGTCTCCGGTACGTTGTGAGAGGATAGCTCCCAATGCACAGTCAGACGCGTCCACCTCCACGATAAAAGGCTGTGCAGGATCCGGATGCATCAATATTGGAGCTGTGGTAAAACAACCCTTCAGGCGATCAAAGGCTTCCTGAGCTTGCGAAGACCATTCAAACTTCTTCCCCTTCTTGGTGAGGAGAGTGATGGGACGGACAATTTCTGAAAAATTTCGGATAAACCGTCTATAAAAGTTAGCAAAGCCAATGAATCGTTGTACCTCCTTAATGTTTCCTGGTACCGGCCAGTCCAAGATTGCCTGGATCTTGCTGGACTCCATATTCAATCCCTGAGGCGAGATAACATAGCCCAAAAATTGAATTTCAGAACAATGGAACTCACACTTTTCGAGTTTGATGTACAAATGATTATCTCTCAAACGTCTAAGTACGGTCTTGACATGTTCCTGATGTTCCTGTAAGGAGTCAGAAAAGATTAAGATGTCATCAAGGTAAATTACCACATATTGGTCCAATAAATCCCTGAAAATGTCGTTGGCTAAATGTTGAAAAGCAGCAGGAGCGTTACAGAGTCCGAATGGCATCACCAAATATTCAAAATGTCCATACCGGCATCTAAAAGCTGTCTTCCATTCGTCTCCGGGCCGTATACGGAGTAAATTATATGCCCCACGAAGATCTAATTTGGTAAATACTTTGGCCTGGCGAACTCTTTCCAACAATTCTGGAATTAGGGGCAACGGGTACCTGTTACGAATGGTTACCTTATTTAACTCCCGGTAGTCAATGCAGGGTCTTAGAGTACCATCCTTCTTCTTTACAAAGAATATTGGAGCTCCCGCTGGTGAAGAAGATGGTCGGATAAACCCCTTGGCTAAATTCTCATCTATATACTCTCGTAAAGATTTTAATTCCGGAGCCGCCAACGGGTAAACATGGCCGAAAGGAATCGCTGCTCCAGGAAGCAATTCTATGGGGCAGTCATACGGTCTATGTGGGGGAAGTTGATCTGCCTTCCTTTTATCACAAATGTCTGAGAATTCCTGATAAATCAGAGGGAGAGTAGGTACCTGTATCACCTCTTCCAAGTTCTGGGTAACTGGAGCCGCTACAGTTGGACTGATGGTAGAACTGCTCTTCGGGAGAAAGGTTATCTCCTTGGTTTCCCAATTGATGATTGGATTTTGTGACCGTAACCAGGGAATTCCTAAAATTACAGGAAAATGAGGAGAAGATATTAACATGAATGAAAGTGTTTCTTGATGGTCTGGTTCCATCTTACACTCCAGAGGCACTGTCTCCCGATCTACTGGTCCAGAAACTAATGGGGAACCATCCACCGTTTCCATAGTGATTGGTGAAGCTCTTAGTTGTGTCTTTATACCATGTTCCTCTGCAAAAGAAGAATCCATGAAATTCCCACCTGCTCCAGAGTCTATCATGGCAGAACTTGATATCCACTGTTCCTCCCACTGAATCTGTATAGGAAGAGAACAATGTGAATATTTCTCCCCTTGATCTTTAGGGGAAGTCGGCATCAGTATTGGGGGAAAAACCGCATCTAGATGTAGACTGGTTTCCGAAACTTCAGACTCAGCGTCTGTGTTATCATAATCCCCTACTACCGCCAACACCTTGTTGGGTCGCCTAGGACATTTAGGACAATTGATGAGGAAATGATCCGATTGACCACAATAGAAACATAAGCGCTCACGGAAACGGTGTTCGCGGCGTTCATTATTCTCACGTCTCTGCAGTGAGTCCACCTGCATAGGCACCTCCTCAGCCTCTCGCGGGTTTTTGCCTGTGGTTTCCCTGGACGGAAGAGAGTAATTAGTAATGCGATTTACAGCGGCCCATTTTTCTTGTCTGCGTTCAGTTAAACGGATATCAATACGTACACAGTGCTGTATAAACAATTCAAACTCCTGTGGAGACTCTGAACGAGCTAGCTCATCCTTGATTACATTTGACAAACCTTTTCTAAAGATTGGTAATAAAGCATTGTTTTCCCACTGGGTGTCCACCACTAACCTTTTAAATTCAGTAACATATTCTATGACTGACCGTTTCCCCTGGCGTAAGGAAAGCAAGGCAGATTCAGCGGTAGCACGGCGGTTAGGATCGTCGAACATTTGCGCCATGGCTGCCAGAAAATTGTCCAAATTATTTAGACGGGTATCATGACTTTCAACCATAGGATTTGCCCAAGCCAGTGCACGTGATGTCAACAACATAATAATACATAGAACCTTAGATCTATCAGACCGGTAGTAAGAGGCATGTACATCAAAAAATAATATACATTGATTAACAAACCCACGGAATTGACTTCGGTCACCATTAAAACGGAATGGAGGCAATTTGGGCATACTGGTGGATGAGGTAGGCTCAGTAGGTAAGGCCTCCAGGACTCCTAACCTAGAACGTAGATCTTGGAGAGCCTGACCAAACCCCTGTGCATTGTGGTTAACCCGAGACTCCAAGTCTCTAATCTGATTGAGTGCAGCCGCCACCTCCTGCTGCAAGGAGTTAACTATGGTGAACAGTTTGTCTGCCCGTGTCTCCGTCATTGCCCCAGCAGAATCCTCTTTTTTAGGCTGGAATATCCTGTAATACTATTGTAGGAACTCGAGGATTCTGATAGCGTGGGGCAATGAACAATCAGAGACGGGTTTCTTTGAATGCAAATAATGTATTTGTGAAACAGCAAAACCCCCAAAAACAATATTCAAACAACCCGTAGTGACATGCAATGAGTCCATATATATATATACACAAGTCCAGTTATATGAATCCGGATATATAAGTCCTTGAACCTCTATAGCGAGGGTGGTAAAGTTCTTACGACGGAGTCCTCACACAAATGTGACCACAAGGTAAGTCTGATGCACAGATAACGTGGCTGGATTTACACACTGCTGGTGTGTGAAGAGTCAGATCCAGGTATGCAGAAAACACAGGGAGGTCCAGAAACAAGTTAATCTCAGTTGTGGCTTAATTCAGTGAAGTCCAACAACAAGTTCATAAGTCAGTAAGGTTCCAGTAATAGTTCCAACAGCTCTCACCAGAGGTAATGCACAAAGGGTTAAACAGCAACAGTTCAGAAACACAGTTCTTATCAGATGGAGTGAACCAAGGGTTAAATTCCCAAGTCAACAGTTTAGTGACAACACAGTATGTGCAACTTACATATGCAGAGAATGTCCAGAGCCCCGGGTAGAAACTGCTGTGGCAGAGAAACACCTGAAGATAACCTGGTTATGCACTTCCCTGGTAAATACACAACGATCTGTGAGGAACAAGCAGCTGGGTTGCAGGGAAACGGAAGCAGAATATTCCAGCAGTGAAGCCAGCACCTGAGCCGGGTTTTAAACAAACGAACAGGAAGTAGGGCACAGAAAACAGCAAACTCCATTTTAACAAAGGGCAAAATCATTGACAAAGTTACCTAGAAAACCCGGAATACTGACAATCGGTGTGCATGAAGCTGTGCATTCAGGAGAGCGCATTTCTGTCTATCGGTGTGCATGAAGCTGTGCATTCAGGAGAGCGCATTTCTGTCTATCGGTGTGCATGAAGGTATGCATTCAGGAGAGCGCATTTCTGTCTCTTGGTGCGCATGAAGGTGTGCATTCAGGAGAGCGCATTTCTGTCTATCGATGTGCATGAAGCTGTGCATTCAGGAGAGCGCATTTCTGTCTCTTGGTGCGCATGAAGCTGTGCATTCAGGAGAGCGCATTTCTGTCTCTTGGTGCGCATGAAGGTGTGCATTGAGAGCGCATTTCTGTCTCTTGGTGCGCATGAAGGTGTGCATTGAGAGCGCATTTCTGTCTCTTGGTGCGCATGAAGGTGTGCATTCAAGAGAGCGCATTTCTGTCTATCGGTGTGCATGAAGGTGTGCATTCAGGAGAGCGCATTTCTGTCTCTTGGTGCGCATGAAGGTGTGTATTCAGGAGAGCGCATTTTTGTCTATCGGTGTGCATGAAGCTGTGCATTCAGGAGAGTGCATTTCTGTCTATCGGTGTGCATGAAGTTGTGCATTCAGGAGAGCGCATTTCTGTCTATCGGTGTGCATGAAGGTGTGCATTCAGGAGAGCACATTTCTGTCTCTTGGTGTGCATGAAGGTGTGCATTCAGGAGAGCGCATTTCTGTCTATCGGTGTGCATGAAGGTGTGCATTCAGGAGAGCGCATTTCTGTCTCTTGGTGCGCATGAAGGTGTGCATTCAGGAGAGCGCATTTCTGTCTATCGGTGTGCATGAAGCTGTGCATTCAGGAGAGCGCATTTCTGTCTCTTGGTGCGCATGAAGGTGTGCATTCAGGAGAGCGCATTTCTGTCTATCGGTGTGCATGAAGCTGTGCATTCAGGAGAGCACATTTCTGTCTCTTGGTGTGCATGAAGCTGTGCATTCAGGAGAGCGCATTTCTGTCTCTTGGTGTGCATGAAGGTGTGCATTCAGGAGAGCGCATTTCTGCCTCTTGGTGTGCATGAAGGTGTGCATTCAGGAGAGCGCATTTCTGCCTCTTGGTGCGCATGAAGGTGTGCATTTCAGGAGAGCGCATTTCTGCCTTTTGGTGTGCATGAAGGTGTGCATTGAGAGCGCATTTCTGTCTCTTGGTGCGCATCTACATTCATAACCTTATTGAGCGGTACTACGTGACCGCTCAGCTCAGGATGAAGCTGCCGCGCCGGGACAGGGATGCAGTGACGGAAGGTGAGTATCGATGACTTCTGGTTCTGGAAGCCGGCGGTTGCAGCTGTCACTACAGTGCTACAGCTGCCGGCTCCCAGTGTGTCCAGCATTCAAAGCCGTGACTCTGCGGACCGACAACAGGACTGAAACGGCCCACCCAGTCCTGGGCCGCGGACCGGTGGTTGGGGACACCTGGACTATAGGACTTGTCCCCCATTAGTCGCTGCACATTCTGCCGCCATTCTTACCGGATGCCACAATAGGCCCCATTCTAAGTCTGTGCTGCCTGGTGCTACTACGATGTGTAAGCTTTTCAGGGGATATAGCTCTGAGATCGCCGTCCGGGTAGACGGAGTGGCACAGAATCAGTTCATTCAGACAGCAGTTCTGGTGAAAACTGGCCGCAACCAGCTTTATTAAAGTCCACAGCAAACAGATAAAAACAAATCATAAACATAAGACCTGGGCTTGTCCAGCCACTTACTGCACTTAGATAGATTTCCCTATCTATCCGGGTCCCGACTCTAATAGCCTGGGCCAAAACAACACATATGTTCAGCATTTACCAGCATGGAGTTTCACAGAGTCTCCTCCTTGTGTCTGAAGGCACCTTCAACGTCCAGACTTGAGAGAGCTCCCCTCCTATTCAGCAGCTATCCGCATGGATTCTCACAGAGACTACTCCTGTGTCCGGGGTACATCGAGCACCCAGACTGAGACAGCTCATACTCCTGGAGACACCTTCTGTGCCTGGACCCCTCCTGTGTCCAGACTAAGCGAGCTCCCTGACTGTGCTCCCAAGCACCTACTTCTGGCTTCCTAATCAACACCTGAGTGGATTCAGGTCTGAGCTGCAAGCGTGTACTGAATGGCAGGTGTAGTGACCTTTCTTTACCACCAGGTTTACAAAGCCACACATTTCGCTCATACCAGTCAGCAAAGTACTTAGGTGAAATATACACCTCATTCAACACATATTCCTTCACTGTCTCACATATCCCTCCCCTCTTCTCCAGACCGGAGGGCTGGTCATCCAGACCGGAGGGCTGGTCAACAATCCTAAAGAGACAGTGAACTCCGGACCAGTTATGGCCAACACCAAGTTCATCTTCACCATTGTCATCTGTATCTTCACCTAAAGCAACTGCACTACGCTGTACCCTCCCAGGCCTATGCTCTCTGCGGGCCTCGGGTGTCCTGCACGGTTTCAGCTTGACCTTAGTGCCAGCCTCAGTCTCGGTATAGTGCCTCACCAGAGAAGTACGACCAGGCACGTCAGAACACCTCTGCTGATTCTTCCTCAGAAACTTTCGTACCTCCTGTTTTTGGGGCACTGACCCTGTGTCCCCAACTGTCACAGGAGGTATAGGGTTTTTTTCAGCTTTCTCTAATTCCCCCTGAACCTTTTTTAGCACATCTACTTTCTTAAATATCAGTTGATTCATAAATTCTATTTCACAGAACTTAAGCGCCTCTGTCATGGTCTCTGACCATTTTGAGCCACACTGTTCAAACGATTGGCACTGTAGAGGGAGCTGATCGTTTTTCTTTTTCGGTACACATACTTCATCCTCTTCTTGTACAGGCTCTTCTGGTAGGACATGCTCAGAAGCCCTACCATCAGTCTTCTCTTCCACCACGTTCTGCATCCTATCTGAGCTCCTGTCAGGAGTCGAACCCAGTACCTCTTGTCCACTGGCCAGCAGTTCTACCATCTGAGCTATTCTGCTGGCTGCAAAGTTCCTTGCTGAACCCAGATACCATTGACTGTTCTTCCTGATTGGCTACACCTAGTGCTCTCTTGATTGGGCCTCTGATTGCCAATTACACACCCTATATAAACCTGGCCCTGTGGGTGTGTCATTGCGAGATTATTGTGCTTCCAGCCTTTAGTCAAGCTCTTTCTCCTGCTGTTCCTGCTGCTTCAAACACTGCTCTCCTGTGTACCGACCTCCTGCTGCCACCTGACTACGTTATTTGCCTACTCCTCTGCTACCGAACTGCCTTTCCTGTGTACCGACCTCCGGCTGCCACCTGACTACGTTATTTGCCTGCTCTCTGCTACAAACACTGCCTTTCCTGTGTACCGACCTCCGGCTGCCACCTGACTACGTTATTTGCCTGCTCTCTGCTACAAACACTGCCTTTCCTGTGTACCGACCTCCGGCTGCCACCTGACTACGTTACCTGCCTCTGCTTCCCCTAGTGTTTGCAGTAACATCGGCTCCAACCCAGACGGGATCCTGACAGAATAATCTCGCGTCAAAATGGAGTCCGCTGTGAACACCCTGAGGCGGCAAGTTACGGAGCTTCAAAGTTTTTGTACTGACTCTCAAGGAAAATATGCCAAGTTACAAACTGATTTCACGGCGATACAACAGGAAGTAATTGAGCTACAAAAACAACTACTGGACGTGCGCAATTCAGGGTCCGAATCAAACGCGCGGCTGCCGCTGCCTGCAAAGTTCAGTGGGGATCGCAAGCAGTACCGAGGATTCCTCAATCAATGCCGCATATACTTCCAGATGCAACCTGCTCCCTTTACCAGTGAGAGGAAGAAAGTTTTTTTCATGATAAATCTCCTGACGGATGAAGCTCTTGCTTGGGCTTCACCTTATGTAGAAAAGGACTATGCCCTCCTTAATGACCTGGAAGCTTTCATCGCAGCTATGAATCAAGTTTTTGATGACCCAAACCGCTGTGCCACAGCAGAAACCAAATTACATAATTTGTGCCAAGGACGTCGCTCTGTTGCGGAATATACATCGGAGTTCCGTCGCTGGGTGGCCGACACCACCTGGAATCCAGCGGCCCAGAGAAGTCAATTTCGACGAGGGTTATCAGAACCAGTGAAAGACGAGCTTGCCAGGGTTGAGACCCCTGACCAGTTGGAGGACTTTATTCAACTATGTATCCGGATTGACCAGAGACTTACTGAAAGGAGAAAGGAGAGACTGCGAGCACTTGGGAATAGCCCTGGCTTCTCATTTTCAGCATCAGACCACCAAGAAAAGACGCAAGTTGTGTCTGAACCGATGCAGATCGACGTCATCCGAAGACCACTCTCTGCACAGGAGAAGGAGAGGCGACGTGCAGAACATCTCTGCCTCTATTGTGGGGACCCTGGACACTATGCCATCAACTGTCCTAACAAAAGGACTATAGCCTTTACCAACAACAGGTCTGCCAGCAATACGGACCTTTCTCAGCAGTCGGATTCCATCTTGCAGACTATCTCATCAGTAACGCCAGAAATAGACAAAATACATACCACATCATCTCATTTTGTAATCCCCATTCAGGTTGTAATGGGCACCCAAAAAATACAATGCTCTGCCCTGTTGGATTCGGGAGCAGGAGGAAATTTTATGGACTTAAAATTTACACGTGATAATAATATTTCCAGTAGGACCAAATCCACACCAATTGAAATGGAAACTGTGGATGGATCACCTTTGTCTTCTGGACCTGTCACGCATGAGACAATCGAACTGGAGATTTGTATCGACCCGGATCATCATGAAGCTGTCAGTTTCCACCTTATTTCATCTCCGAAATTTCCGGTTATTCTAGGGATCCCCTGGTTTTCAGTCCATAACCCTTCTATCAACTGGGCATCAAGGACCATCACCTTTCCATCTGACTACTGTAAGAATAATTGTCATAAGGAACCCCCTGTTCTCCAACAAGTCCAAATCTCTGAGATTTCGCATGAGAAGGAAGAGAAACTACCACCTCAATATCAGCAGTTCTCTGATGTCTGCAGTAAGAAGAAAGCAGATCAATTACCTCCTCACCGTCCTTACGACTGTCCCATTGAATTGCTGCCAGGAGCAACCATTCCATTTGGACGGATTTACAATCTTTCCGAACCTGAATTGAAGGTATTAAGAAAGTTCCTGGATGAAAATTTAGAGAAAGGCTTTATTCGACCTTCCACATCTCCAGCTGGGCACCCCTGTTCTTTGTTGAAAAGAAAGACTCCACTCTGCGGCCATGTATTGACTACAGAGAGATGAATAATATCACTGTCAAGAATCGCTACCCGCTACCCTTGATTCCTGAACTATTTGAGAGACTCCGTTCTGCGAAAATCTTTACGAAGCTGGATCTTAGAGGGGCTTACAACCTCATACGGATTCGCCCAGGAGATGAGTGGAAGACCGCCTTCAGAACGAGATATGGACATTTTGAATCTCTTGTTATGACCTTTGGCCTTAGCAATGCCCCAGCCACCTTTCAACATTTTATTAATGATGTATTTCGAGATTTCTTGGACCAATTCGTTGTGGCTTATCTCGATGACATTCTTATATTTTCAGACACCTTGCAAGAGCATCGCAGGCACGTCCAGTTAGTCTTGGAACGACTACAGGAGAACCATCTCTACATTAAACTTGAAAAATGTGAGTTTGAACAAACCAGTATCCAATTTCTGGGATATATCATCTCCCCAGAAGGTCTGAGCATGGATCCCGGCAAAATCAATGCTGTAGTGGACTGGCCTGTTCCAAGAAATTTAAAAGACGTCCAGCGTTTCATAGGATTTGCAAATTTTTACCGAAAATTTATAAAGAACTTTTCACGGATCATACTACCAATTACTACACTAACAAAAAAGACCAAAGCATTTTTCTGGTCTCCGGAGGCACAGGAGGCTTTTGACAAGTTGAAAACTCTTTTTACGTCTGCTCCATTGTTAGTACACCCAAATCCTGAATTGCCATTTACTGTCGAAGTGGACGCCTCGGACTCTGCAGTGGGAGCCATTCTGTCTCAGCGAGTTGGGGACAAGATGCAACTTCACCCATGTGCGTTTCTTTCCCACACCATGTCATCTGCAGAAAAGAACTACGACATTGGTAATAAAGAACTGTTAGCCATTAAAGTTGCCTTCTCCGAGTGGAGACATCTTCTGGAAGGTGCCAATCACCCTGTGACTGTCCTCACGGACCACAAGAATCTTGAATTCCTCCGTACAGCAAAAAGATTGTCTGCAAGACAAGCACGATGGGCCTTATTTTTCTCAAGATTCAATTTTATAATCTCTTACCGGCCTGGTTCAAGAAATGGCAAGGCTGACGCCCTGTCCAGGATGTGTTCGGAACCTCAGGAGAGGTCTAGTAATGATGATACAATTCTAGGCCCTAAAAATTTTTTGGGAATATTGCACTCTAGAGGACTAGGTAATAGAATTAAAGATGGATATCAAGAGGACTCTTTCCTTAACCATCCTTCGGAATACGTCGATCTTTCATTCAAAGAGGGGTTTTGGATGCAGAAACACCAAATATATGTACCTGAATCTTCTCGCCTTGAAGTCCTCAAAAGTGTCCATGATTCTAAACTGGCAGGACATCCTGGAGTTGCAAAAACACAAGACTTACTACTTCGTTTCTTTTGGTGGCCTAATTGTAGGAAGGACGTGAGGAAATATGTTTCAACCTGTTTAACATGCGCACGAAACAAGACCCCACGATCGTCTCCTCTAGGACTCTTGCAACCACTCCCAGTTCCATCCAGGCCTTGGGATCTATTTCCATGGATTTTATTGTGGAACTACCCCCTTCCAAACAGATGACCGTCATCCTTGTCATAGTGGACCGACTCACAAAAATGGCCCACTTTATTCCAACTGAAGGAATTCCTACTGCTGAAAAAACTGCAGAACTGATGATCAAAGAGGTATTCAGGTTACATGGAATTCCTGACAGCGTGGTGTCTGACAGAGGCGTTCAGTTTACATCAAAATTTTGGAAGAGTTTCTGTACAGCCTTGGGAGTCACGGTGAATCTTTCTACCGCTTTCCATCCTCAGTCCAATGGCCAGACGGAGAGAACGAACCAGACTTTGGAGCAATACCTCCGTTGCTTCATTTCCTATCTTCAGGATGACTGGGTGGACTATTTACCAACAGTAGAGTTTGCCTACAACAACTCCATACATAGCGCTACATCTCAAACCTCATTTTTTGCTAATTATGGAGTACATCCAGTATTTATCCCTAATCTGCCAGTGAACACTCCCATTCCTGCTGTTAATGACAGGCTTACAAAATTACAGGAATCTCAGAAGGAATTATCAGAGATATTGCTCAAGACCCAGGAAGAATATAAGGAAGCAGCAGATAAACATCGGAGAGTGCCCCCTGCTCTTCAGGTTGGAGACAAAGTTTGGCTGTCCACTAAAAACCTTAAGACACATGTGCCATCCTCCAAATTGGGTCAGAAATTCATTGGACCTTTTCAAATTTCTGCAAAAATTAACCAGGTTGCTTTTCGTTTAAAACTTCCCAACAATCTAAAGATTCATCCAGTGTTTCACATATCCTTGCTCAAACCCTTCTGTGAAAACCCGTTTCCAGGAAGAATTCAGCCACCTCCTCCACCAGAAAGGATCCGTGGTGAAGAAGAATACATTGTGGATAAGATTCTGGACTCCCGAAAATTCAGAGGTAAACTGCAGTATCTGGTGCAGTGGAAGGGTTACGGACCAGAGGAAAATTCATGGGAACCAAGGGACAACGTCCATGCTCCTAGACTAACAAGAGCCTTTCATCAGAGGTACCCGGATAAGCCAGCTCCTGAGATGTCCAGAGGCCATCCTGGAAGGAGGGGAGTACTGTCAGGAGTCGAACCCAGTACCTCTTGTCCACTGGCCAGCAGTTCTACCATCTGAGCTATTCTGCTGGCTGCAAAGTTCCTTGCTGAACCCAGATACCATTGACTGTTCTTCCTGATTGGCTACACCTAGTGCTCTCTTGATTGGGCCTCTGATTGCCAATTACACACCCTATATAAACCTGGCCCTGTGGGTGTGTCATTGCGAGATTATTGTGCTTCCAGCCTTTAGTCAAGCTCTTTCTCCTGCTGTTCCTGCTGCTTCAAACACTGCTCTCCTGTGTACCGACCTCCTGCTGCCACCTGACTACGTTATTTGCCTACTCCTCTGCTACCGAACTGCCTTTCCTGTGTACCGACCTCCGGCTGCCACCTGACTACGTTATTTGCCTGCTCTCTGCTACAAACACTGCCTTTCCTGTGTACCGACCTCCGGCTGCCACCTGACTACGTTATTTGCCTGCTCTCTGCTACAAACACTGCCTTTCCTGTGTACCGACCTCCGGCTGCCACCTGACTACGTTACCTGCCTCTGCTTCCCCTAGTGTTTGCAGTAACATCGGCTCCAACCCAGACGGGATCCTGACAGCTCCTGTGTGTCTGCAGCGGCAACGGAGCGACACATCGCCCCTCCCACTCACTGGGACGTGGTTCAGGTGTAGACTCCATGAAAATGCGCTTGAGCTCACCAAGGCCAACCTGATGTCTCAAAATCTCATCTTGGGATTTATCCAGATCCTTTGTGTCGCTCGGGAACACCGATGGAGCACCGGGCGCCGAACTTCCGGCCCGAGCTTCGCGAGTTGCAGCCACGGATCCGGACAGTACACCGTCCACGCCGCTGTCTCCGGCAGAAACAGATTCCGGGGCAGAGTCAGTCCCCACATCTTCAGTCTTGTTCCTCACAGCTTCACTTGAGACCTCAGCTTCTGGTGAGGCATCTGGTTTGGTGTCTACCACTTCCATGGCTTTTTCCACCTCTGCAGCATCACCCTCAGAGTCCTTGGCATGATGCAGATCCACACCACACATTGATAACTTCTCATCTTCAACAGCATCCACTTGTGCTGTGTTCAGTTTCAGAGTCCTGCCTTTAAAGCTCAGCTCTCCTCCTTTCATCTTAGTCTTCGCCAGGGAACCGGCCAACTGTAAAACATCTTCAGATGCCATCTTCTGTCCGGCTGTAAGGTCAGCATCAGCTTTCTTCTCAGGACTCTCAACCTCCTCTGCTACCATGCCTTCCTCATTTGCACTGGTTGCTTTATTGTCATCAGATGATTCACTATCACTACCACTGTCTAACCCCTTTTTCTCAGCCACATCTGGCTCACTTTCAGGGTTATACACTTCATTTTCATTCACATCCTGCTCACTGTCAGGGTTATACAATTCATTTTCATTCACATCCTGCTCACTGTCAGGGTTATACAATTCATTCTCATTTACATCTTGATCTGGAACCTTAGTTAACATGTCATCCACAACATTAACTTCACCATCTGGTCCCTGGTTTCCCTCAGGTGGTCCCTCAAGTATGTGACTATGTGACAACCCCAGCACTATACTTCCATATAGCTCAGGTACTAGGAGCTGGCTCACGACCTCTCCCTGGACTTCAGTGTCCCTATACAACAGGTGAGTGTTTATGGCAACATGAGGAAACCTCTCCTCAGAGCCAGGCTCTTGGGAAACCTCATTTAGAACAATTATATTTTCCTGTGCCGTTTTAAGAGTGGGGTCTCGCCATTGTTCACTCTCAAAATTGTCACAGGACACAGGTAAGTCAGGGACACTCGGTTCCCGAGAACCACCATCCTCATCTCCCACCATCACCTGCAAAGGAATTTCATCACTATCACAGTCATCATTATTATCAATATCATTATCATGATTATGATCAGTATCATCATCACTATCATGATCATCATCATTATCATTATCAGCATCAGCATCATTATCATGGTCATCATCATTATCATCATCATCATCATCATCATTATCATCATCATCATTATCACATAAGTTTAACGGCCCACTAGCATTGTGTTCTGCCCCTCGGGACTGCGCACCCTCAATAGGAGCTTCATCACACTGTCCATCAGAAACATTTTTCCCCCAGAGATCCTTAGATCGGGGAAAGTCATTACCCAATATAACGGGTTGCACCAGGTTCTTCACTACCCCCACTTCATATGAAACCTCCCCGAGTTTGGGACCAAGTCCACGGCAGTCTCTGGGTAGACTTTGGTGTCTCCATGGATGCACACCATACTCAGGTGCTTATCAGGGATGAAGTCCCTATCAATCAGGCTGTCACATACGGAAGTCACTGGACTCTCTGAATCCAAGAGGGCCTGTGCTGGGCAGTCATTTACAACCACCGGGGACACCTGTGGTCCAGTCTCTTCGGCTGAGGTGGACACACACACAGGTTCTGCGCAGAGAGAGAGGGATCTGCCAACATCACAATACATAGGCTCCCCCTCTATTGGACAGTTGGCTGCAATTTCACGACATCTCCAACCCTGTCCATCACACTTTTCCACCCACATGTCCCCTCGGGCCTGAACCCGCTTATCAGCATACCCCATGTCCCCAACAGCTGGAACGCTCTTACCGCGAGAGTTCAGCGTCCGGGAACTCTGAAGTGACGACCTCTCAGACGGCTGGTCACGGAGACAGTCTTTGCTGGCGAAGGCCTTCTCCATCAGGCTGACCAGACGATTGGCGTCCTGGTGGTCTCCTTGTCCGACCTCTGGCTGTACCTCAGGAGGACATGCTCGGGTGTAGCGGTTCACTATCACCTTTCCAACTCCATAATCAGGTTTGCTGACTGCAGACTCCCAACTGCATCTCCAGTCATGAACTCCCCTGGCACGGGCTGTCACCGTAACACCCAGCCGGGTAAGAATCTCCGCTTTCAGCTTGGCATAGTCTTGGCTGTCCTGCTCGCTCAGGTCAGCATAGGCCCTTTGGGGTTCTCCAATCAGATAGGGTGCGACCATCATGGCCCATTCAGATAGGGGCAGATTCTCCTTCTCTGCCAGTCCCTCAAACCTAGTGAGATATACCTCCACATCATCACGAGGTGTCATCTTTTTCAGGGACCGTCTTACCGCCTTCTTTACAGCGGACAATGCAGGTGACTTTGCAACATTACTTTGGGACGATGCGCTGCAAGTCTTTTGTAGTGCTGCCACCTGCTCAAAAAACAACCGGTTATTCTCCTGCTGCTGCTGCAGGAATTGCTGCTGGGCCTGCTGCATGCGCTGCTGGTGCTGCAGGCGCTGCTGCTCCATGCTCTGCTGCATGCTCCGCTGGGCCTGGACCAGGTACTCAACGAGCTCCTCCATACTGCCGGACTTATCTGTCTCAACCACGGCAGTCTTATGTTGCACATTAACTTGCGCCATTTGTTCAAACAGCGCCTCCATGCTGTCATCCATGCTGTCAGACTTCTCTGTCTCAACAACGGCAGTCTTCACTCAAGACATACACACTCCACAGTCTTTTCCACAGAAAATTCAGCCTTGCTGTGCAGACACTTTTTTTTTTTTTTTTCTGCAAAACTCTATTAGGGCCACTGTCTCTTTAAGACTGCTCCAACAGACGTTTCTCCTTTATTGACACACTTTTTTTTTTTCTTTCTTTGCAAAGTCTATTAGGGCTACTGTCTCTTTAAGACTGCTCCAATCAGACGTTTTTGCTGACACACTTTATTTTTCTCTGCTGCTGCTTCAACAGACTTCTCTCCTTTATTGCTGTCTCTAAGCCACTGTGCTGCACGCACATTCCAGCACCAATTGTATCAGCCACTGTGCTGCCCCAGCATTCTCCGCCAATTGTAAGCTTTTCAGGGGATATAGCTCTGAGATCGCCGTCCGGGTAGACGGAGTGGCACAGAATCAGTTCATTCAGACAGCAGTTCTGGTGAAAACTGGCCGCAACCAGCTTTATTAAAGTCCACAGCAAACAGATAAAAACAAATCATAAACATAAGACCTGGGCTTGTCCAGCCACTTACTGCACTTAGATAGATTTCCCTATCTATCCGGGTCCCGACTCTAATAGCCTGGGCCAAAACAACACATATGTTCAGCATTTACCAGCATGGAGTTTCACAGAGTCTCCTCCTTGTGTCTGAAGACATATCCAACGTCCAGACTTGAGAGAGCTCCCCTCCTATTCAGCAGCTATCCGCATGGATTCTCACAGAGACTACTCCTGTGTCCGGGGTACATCGAGCACCCAGACTGAGACAGCTCATACTCCTGGAGACACCTTCTGTGCCTGGACCCCTCCTGTGTCCAGACTAAGCGAGCTCCCTGACTGTGCTCCCAAGCACCTACTTCTGGCTTCCTAATCAACACCTGAGTGGATTCAGGTCTGAGCTGCAAGCGTGTACTGAATGGCAGGTGTAGTGACCTTTCTTTACCACCAGGTTTACAAAGCCACACATTTCGCTCATACCAGTCAGCAAAGTACTTAGGTGAAATATACACCTCATTCAACACATATTCCTTCACTGTCTCACAGATGATTGACATGTAAGGACGAGAACCGCCAAAGCTTGTCCTCCGCATGCGCCTGGACTCCCTGTTTATTGAGAGAATTCACATCACATGACCGTGTTGACTAATGGTGATGTCATTCATGGTGACAAAATGCCACACTCAAACTTTGATGGATTAGTCATGGCAGCTGGGCTCAGGCTATGTGTGCGCCATTAATGTCTTCCTCCATTTCCTCTACAGCTGCTGGAGAAGCTCAGTGACAAACTTGACTACTACTTTCAGAAGTTGGGAGACTCCACGTCGCATCTGCTCAGCCGCCGGAGAAGCTAGCTCCGCTCTGTGCTCCTTGGTTTTCCCTTTATACCTGTGTTTAGTCTTTTTTGTATAATAAAATTTAATATTTTCTATGTTTTTGCGATCACGAGTCTCTGGTTTCTCGGTAATGTGCCGTGTCCTCAGCTTTAGATAATTTACATCAAGTTTATGGCTTATATTAATTAATTAAACCGGTAGCAGACTCCACCCCTCCTGCTAAGTCCTGCCCACTTCTTAGAACTGTGTCATAAAGGTGGGTCCAGCTGGCAGAGCGTAAGTAATGGCTCCTTGTAGCTGCTTGCAAGCAGTGAATTGAAACATCCCCCTTCTTGCATGAACACATCTGCCATGATATAAACACTAGTGGCTCGAGGTCCTCGTCCTCACGGTTCTCTTGTGTCCATGTGTAGCCCTGGTACACAATACCAGGAGGATGAGTGGAGAGGTAACAGTTAAGGGCTCTTCATAACATCACGTACACTTCGGACACACCCAGCAGGGGTGTGGAAGGGAGTGATTTAGTCAGTCAGTTTCCTGTCCTTGGACTGAGTAGACGTGTCCAGTCTGAGCCTGTCAGCAGCTCAGAAAGTGGAGGCTAGTACAGGTGGTCTAGTTCACCTCAGCCTAGTCAGAGCTGTGCCCCACTGGAAGACAGACTGAGATATCTATTAAGAGTCGAGCAAATCGAAGGGCAAAGTGGAAGGAATATTTAAAAGTGCTTTTGGCTTGGAGAAGTCCTGCACATTGCTACCGGTCACTGGGGACCGAAGGATCACTATAGCTTCAAGCATAGTGGTAAGAAAACCAGAGGCTTACCAGACCTTAGGTCGTGGCAAGCAGCCCTGAAGAGTCAGTACGTAACTGGGGTCAGGGGAAGTGAGGACCTTGAGTCAGTGCACGACAAGATAGGAATTCAGCTTTCTCACAGGAAGGCTCCGACCACAAAAACTGACCGGGCAGAACAGCTTTGGAATAGCTGGAATTATAGAGGGAACTACGCTTCAGGCTGTTGGACTCATCATTATTGGACAGTAAAGGAGGCCCCTAACTTGCTTAACCGTTGCCTCAAAGCTCATCCTCCATCAACCCCATCAGCCTCCCTGGGACCTGCCTTACCATCTTGCAAGTAAAGGTATGGAAAGACGCTGACGGTGTGAGACTGAGTTATTTATTTGCATGCCTGCACAATCCCTATATAACTACCGACCTGAGGGAAGAGTCCCACCTGTAGGGGACCCGACATCTAGCTGCCTCACCATCCCCTCAGAGATCTACAGCAGCGCTGGTACAAATTACCAGAAGACTACAGGTGGCGTCACGAACTGTATATAAATCTATCCCCTGTAAATATTCCCCCCAACATACGCCAGACCGCCAGGGCCACAGACCGAGCCACCGCTACCTGTGACAACCCCATAGACTTCCATGGGCTCGGCTCTGAGTACCCCATTGCCCTGGTAACCCACAATTGTGGTGGCGGGTCGACACAAAACTTTGGCGTCACGAACAGGATACGAAACTTGCAGCATTGCGAGCCCTGTGTGCCTGTGGAGTGTTTTGGCGAAAAAGACTGTTGCTGTTGTTTGGCGCCAAATACCGCCATATTTGCCGCCAGATTCGCGCCCTAAGGCGCTGGAGAAGAAGGTGGGCGTACCTGAAAGAGCGCGCAAGTCTTGGACACGCCCCGGCTCTGACTCATCGGCAGGTCCTGCAACAGGAAGTGAACGCTCTGACATCAGAGCGCCTGCGACGAAGGTCCTGTTCCCACTGCGGTGCCTGTGAAATAGCAGCGTCTGAAACCGGTAGGCTCCGTTTAACCAAGGGGGCGCTAAGATGTCACAACAACCGGCTGACAGTGCGGCCCCGGCCGGAGGCCCCAATCCCGCACCGCTTGGTATTGTAGCGCCAGATGGGGGCGCAGGCCCTGCACCCAGTCCGGTAGTCCCGATCATGCCACTAACGCTCCCATATATGCCTGGGGCGAAATGGCTTCCCCAGTACAGCGGTGAGCCAGGCACATTAGCAGGCTTCAAGCGGAAGTTATGCAGCATCCTAGAAATGTACTCCATGCCTGAGAGACAAAAAGCTGCTGTGCTAATAGGGCAGCTAACTGGCGCTGCTGAGAGGGAAGTGGAGACTTGGGATACCGTTGATCAGGAGTCGGTACCTGCGATCTTCCTTAAGCTGCATGCCATATTTGAAGACCGCACAGAAACGGATCTCCGGATGGCCTTCTATCACTGTTCACAACAGCCAGGTGACAGCATCCGGGACTACGCTTGCCGACTACAAGGAGCCCTGAGAGCTCTTAAGCAGGTTAATAATTTAAATGCTATTGATGAGAATAAAATGCTGAAAGAACAATTTATACAGGATTGAGATCCCAAGAGGAACGCAGAACTGTAAACTGGTGGTCCTTAGATCATCCGGATGCTACCTTTGATGCCCTAAAAGACATGGCAATAAAAGGGCTGCGGCCCCTGGGCAAACTTGAGGTGGCAACCCAACATCATCAGGCTGAAGTCACTCTGGAACCGGCAGTAACCCCTTTTCCCCGTTAGTGGCCGAAGCCAAAGCGCAGGTGACCCTCCTAGTGAATTGGATTGTCTGCGCTCAGAGGTGCGCCAGCTGACTAAAAATCTGGCTGCTGTGATGAGTGCCCTGCACTGCGGAAAGAGGAGAAGGGAAGATCTTGTTAGCTGACTGCCCAGAAGACGTCCCGTGGATGCACCGGAGAAGAAAGAAGACGTCGCCCCCCCGGAGGAGGACAACGCCACCCCCAGGAGCGACCTCTGATCAACACCCTCCTCGTCGAGAGATCATCTGTTACCGATGCAACCGGAAAGGTCATATGTCTCCACAGTGTCCTTTAAACGGGCAGAACCTGGGTCCAAGGGCCAACACCCAGGAGAATACCCGTCAGGCCCCCTAGACTGGAACCGCAGGTATGTGGGCGGGCGACCCTACCTGTCTATTATTCTAGATGGTATTGCTGTTCCGGCATTGTTAGACACTGGGTCGCAGGTGACCCTAATACCTGATGCCCTATATACCAAGTACTGGTCAATGGACAGTCTTAAACCCCGAGCCTTGACTTTACCGTGTATGCTTCTAATGGTCTTCCTGTAGAAGTACTCGGACAAAATGTGTAGATGTAAAGGTGGGCAGAGAGGAGTTGAAAGACCAGGGGCTTCTGGTAGTAAAGACTGTAAATGAGGAGAACGGTTTAAATATAATTTTGGGTACTAACATTATCGGTAATTGTTTGGGAGAAGTTGTGTTCTTACTCCAACAGCTCGCTGAGATTGCCCGACCAAGGCAGAGAGGAGTAATCCAAAGAGAGATCCGGGCCCTGGTGTGTCAGCAGCAAGCGAAGCTTACAGACGGCGAAATTGGTAATGTACGGGTCACTGACTCGGATCCTATTGTGATACCCCCAATGAGTGAAATGATCATTTGGTGCAGGGCAGCCATAGGTCTGAGAGGACAGAATTACCAAGCTGTAGTAGAACCCCACCATTCAGAACATAGACCTACACTTATGACTGCTAGAGGAGTAGTAGAAGTGGTGAATGGAAGAGTACCGGTACGGCTTCTCAATTGGGGAGATGATGAGGTAAACTTACCCCGTTATGCAACTATTGCTAAACTACATGCTGTTGACAATAATTCTATTCTCCCGGCTGAGTCCTTAGACTCCTGTCAAATAGCGGAGGACAATGACCCAGCAACTCAGGTGGCGGAATGGTGTCAGCAACTCCATGTTGGGACGGACACCACTCCCGCTCACCAGAAGCAAGGGGTATTACGGGTGGTGCAAGAGTACGCCCAAGTGTTTAGAAAATCCACTTGATTTTGGGATAATTAAGGGAGTACAACATCATATCCCTACAGGCAGTCATCCTCCCATCAAAGAGCGGTATAGGCCCATACCTCCAGCTCATTATCAGAAGGCTAAAGAAATGTTGAATGATATGAAGAAAGCCGGGGTGATAAGGGATAGTTGTAGCCCCTGGGCAGCCCCTCTAGTTCTGGTTAAAAAGAAAGATGGTAGTATGAGAATGTGTGTGGATTACAGGCAGGTGAACCGCATAACACACAAGGATGCATACCCGTTACCACGTATAGAGGAATCATTAGCTGCTCTGAAAACGGCTAACTACTTTTCTACCCTTGATCTGACTAGTGGTTACTGGCAAGTGGCTGTGGCTGAGGAGGATCGTGAGAAAACGGCTTTCACCACCCCAATGGGGCTCTGTGAGTTCGACAGAATGCCGTTTGGGCTCAGCAGTGCCCCAGGAACATTTCAGAGAGTGATGGAAAATTGTCTGGGACATCTCAATTTTGAAACCGTGCTGCTATACCTAGACGACGTTATCGTGTATTCCAAGACATATGAGGACCATCTGAAACACCTGGCAGAAGTATTCGAGTCCCTGTCCAGGTACGGGATGAAGTTGAAACCCTCAAAATGCCATCTACTCAAACAGAAGGTACAATACTTGGGGCACATCGTCAGTTCGGAAGGAGTAGCGCCGGACCCAGAGAAAGTCACTGCCATCCAGAAGTGGCCGGAGCCGAAGAACCTTAAGGAAGTGCGACAGTTCCTGGGACTAACGGGTTACTACAGGAAGGTTCGTGAAAGATTACACGAAGAAGGCAGCTCCTTTACAGGACCTCCTGGTAGGACAATCCTTAAAGAGCAGAAACCCTCCCTTTAATTGGGGTAAAGAACAGGCTGAAGCATTCCAAAAGATGAAAGAGATCCTTACAGGTGATGAGATCTTAACCTATCCTGATTACAGCCAACCGTTCCTGTTGTACACCGACGCCAGTAATGAAGGTTTGGGAGCAGTTCTCAGTCAGAAGCAGAATGGCCAAGAAAAAGTCATCGCATATGCCAGCAGAAAACTCAGGCCAACTGAAAGGAATCCGGAAAATTATAGCAGCTTCAAGCTGGAGTTTCTGGCGCTGGTCTGGGCCATTACTGAAAGATTTAAGCACTATCTGGCCTCCAATAAGTTCACGGCGTACACAGACAACAACCCGTTAACGCACCTGGAAACCGCCAAGCTGGGCGCCATGGAGCAGCGTTGGATGGCTCGGTTGTCCAATTACCAGTTTACTATCAAGTACCGGGCAGGTCGAAAGAATGCTAATGCATCTTGTCCGAATGCCGCATGACTCTGATACGGAAGGAGAATCGGATGACCTGGAAGAAATTGAGCTACCTGCGTTCCATCGAAATGGGGTAGTCCACGAGCATCGAGTCCACAGAAAGCAGTATGGTGCAACATTAAATCCTTTACCCCATCACAGTTGGAAAGAGACTCAGGACAGTGATCCAGTGGTCAGCCGCATCAAGGAGTTGTTAAGACAGGAAGGCTCCTCTTTGGAAAAGGAAGCACCTATGTCAGCCAAGCTCCTGTGGAACGAGAAAAGCAGGTTGTTCCTATACCGTGAGAAGTTGTGCAGGAGATACGTCAACCCCAGAACCCATGAGATGGTCTGGCAAATAGTGGTCCCCAAGGCAGACGTCCCAATGGTGTTGGAAGCATACCACGATCAAGCAGGACACTTTGGCTGGAGAAAGCTGGAGACCCTGTTGAGATGCCGGTTCTACTGGGTAGGGATGCGCAGCTCCATCGAGAGGTGGTGTCGGAACTGTGGACCCTGTGGTCTCAGAAGAAAGGACTACGGTAGTCAGAAGGCACCCCTGCAACCTATCCGGACGACTCGTCCCCTGGAGATTGTGGCCCTGGACCACGTCAAATTGTCGCCAAGTAGATCTGGATACTCATACGCCTTGACCATGGTGGACCATTACTCCAGATTTCTGGTGGTTGTTCCAGTTAAGGACCAGACCGCAGTGACGGCCGCGAAAACCTTTCAAGCAAGCTTCTGCAGACCGCATGGGTATCCGGAGCAAGTATTAACCGATCAGGGACCTGCTTTCGAAGCTGATTTATTCAAGGAATTCTGTCACATGTACGGGTGAAGAAAATTAGAACAACACCATACCACCCTCAAACCAACGGTCTTTGTGAGAAAATGAACCATATTGTCCTTGACTTGTTGAGATCCATACCGTTGGAAGACAGGAATCGATGGCCGGATTTACTACCTGATTTGGTTGATTTGTATAATCATATACCTGTAAGTTCAACTAACTGCACTCCAGCCTATCTTATGAGAGCAAGGCCCGGAAGACTACCAATGGATCTAGAACTTGGAGTGGTAGAACCGGAGGCAGACGACGCCATTGAAAACTGGGACATCAATCGGCAAGAGCAGTACAGACGAGTGCAAGTCTGGTAGAGGAAAGTCTCAACAAGGCACGGGAGAAACAGGAAGATGTTTACAACCGAAATGCTCCTGCCAAGCCTTTGATGCCTGGAGAGGTAGTATTAAAAAGAAAAAGGAAGATGCACAAATTGGATAATCAGTGGGAGCAAGAACCCTACGTCATACAAGATTCTAAATATGACAACAGAAAAGTTTGTGTCGTCAGTAAGGACGGAGGAAGAACAACAACCACTGTGTCCAGAGACCATTTGAAATTGTGTCCAGAACCCTTGAAATGTTGTGAAAAGAACCCTGTCATCAATCAAAAAGAAAGGAAAGAAGAGGTCATACACACCGATCTGGGAGATTTTCCTGCGGATTGGCCTAGACTGGGAGATGCTGTAATAATTCCAGTGTTGCAGTTTTATCAGCCACAAGAGGAAGTTTTACCTCCAGTTGTGCCCGTGGTGCCAGTCGAGCCCGTTCAGGAGTTACCCATCCCAGCAACACCTCAACCTATGGAATCTCAAGAAGGATCATCTGAAGCAGCGCCCCATACTATGGGATCCCTGGTGAAGCTGACTCACACCGCCCAGCCATCAGTACGCTTGCCAGATCCATAGAAAGATTGAGGCAGTTCTATAGTTTGCCGTTACGCAGTGCAGACAGATCGCAACTTGATATACCTGAAGCTACTCCACGTAGATCAGAGCGAACCACCAAAGGGAAGTTACCCATTAGATATCAGCAGTGATTATAACGAATTGATGTGAATATTGTAAAAAGTCTATATATATATGTGTCTTTTACTATTGTGTCTTATAATGGACTCAGAGGCTGAGGACTGAGCCAGCCCAAAAACTGATCTTGTAAATAGTTGCACTAAGGTGCCTTTTAATGGTTTCACACGAAGCCTTGACTTACCTCTGAACATAAAACCCGTGTGGTGTGGCACTGAGTGAGGTCTGCATTCGGATGTCCTGCAGCCCACCCAGGACCCACGTTGAAGGTTTGGTGCGGGTCCTTCACAAGTATATTGTCTATTTATATGAAAATGTTATTTATATTTGTATTTTTCTATAATGCTATTGTTTGCAACGTTCAAGACATCCTTACCTCCCGGATGGGACGAATTAATGTTTGATGTTTAATGCATAAACAAAATTGTCTCTTTATATTTTACAGCCCGGGAGTGCTGTCGCTTACCATGGGGGAATGTGTAGCCCTGGTACACAATACCAGGAGGATGAGTGGAGAGGTAACAGTTAAGGGCTCTTCATAACATCACGTACACTTCGGACACACCCAGCAGGGGTGTGGAAGGGAGTGATTTAGTCAGTCAGTTTCCTGTCCTTGGACTGAGTAGACGTGTCCAGTCTGAGCCTGTCAGCAGCTCAGAAAGTGGAGGCTAGTACAGGTGGTCTAGTTCACCTCAGCCTAGTCAGAGCTGTGCCCCACTGGAAGACAGACTGAGATATCTATTAAGAGTCGAGCAAATCGAAGGGCAAAGTGGAAGGAATATTTAAAAGTGCTTTTGGCTTGGAGAAGTCCTGCACATTGCTACCGGTCACTGGGGACCGAAGGATCACTATAGCTTCAAGCATAGTGGTAAGAAAACCAGAGGCTTACCGGACCTTAGGTCGTGGCAAGCAGCCCTGAAGAGTCAGTACGTAACTGGGGTCAGGGGAAGTGAGGACCTTGAGTCAGTGCACGACAAGATAGGAATTCAGCTTTCTCACAGGAAGGCTCCGACCACAAAAACTGACCGGGCAGAACAGCTTTGGAATAGCTGGAATTATAGAGGGAACTACGCTTCAGGCTGGTTGGACTCATCATTATTGGACAGTAAAGGAGGCCCCTAACTTGCTTAACCGTTGCCTCAAAGCTCATCCTCCATCAACCCCATCAGCCTCCCTGGGACCTGCCTTACCATCTTGCAAGTAAAGGTATGGAAAGACGCTGACGGTGTGAGACTGAGTTATTTATTTGCATGCCTGCACAATCCCTATATAACTACCGACCTGAGGGAAGAGTCCCACCTGTAGGGGACCCGACATCTAGCTGCCTCACCATCCCCTCAGAGATCTACAGCAGCGCTGGTACAAATTACCAGAAGACTACAGGTGGCGTCACGAACTGTATATAAATCTATCCCCTGTAAATATTCCCCCCAACATACGCCAGACCGCCAGGGCCACAGACCGAGCCACCGCTACCTGTGACAACCCCATAGACTTCCATGGGCTCGGCTCTGAGTACCCCATTGCCCTGGTAACCCACAATTGTGGTGGCGGGTCGACACATCCACATGTCATTGGTACAGCTGACCATGTGGTCCTGACCTGCTGCAGCAACATTAGAGGTGCTGCCATGGTGGGCATGAGCTTTCATCCCTTGAGCTGTTCTCTTTTTAACCCCTTTCTGTCATCAGACGTACTATCCCGTCCTTGTGACCTGGGACTTAATTCCCAGTGACGGGATAGTACGTCCAAGGCGATCAGCTGATCGCCGCCGGGTGTCAGCTGATTATCACAGCTGACACCCGGCACTATGTGCCAGGAGTGGTCACGGACCGCTCCCGGCACATTAACCCCTGGCACACCGCGATAAAACATGTATCGGGGGCACGGGAGCAGCGCGCAGGGAGGAGGCTCCCTGCGCGCTCCCCTGAGACCCTCAGAACAGCGTGATGTGAACACGCTGTTCTGAGGCCTTCCTCCCTGCAAGGCCCCGGATCCAAGATGGCCGCCGCGCCCTCTGCCTGAACATTCACAGCCAGAGGAGGTCGGAGCAGCACGCAGCGGTGGTCCGGGGACAGGTAAATATCGGTATACTCACCCCTCCATCGTCGCATCTCTGCAGCCTCTCCTCTTTCCCAGTCTCCGCAGCTCTTCAGTCCTACAGCGGTCACATGGTGCCGCTCATTCATTAAAGTCATGAATATGTGCATATTCATGACTTTAATGAGCGGTACCATGTGACCGCTGCAGGAAGGAGCTGGAGATCGTGGGAGAAGCAGGGGGGCTGCAGAGACGCGCCGGCGGAGGGGTAAGTATGATCCGACACCCCCGCCGACCCCCGTATATGACTCGCGTATAAGCCGAGAGGGGGACTTTCAGCCCTAAAAAAATGGGCTGAAAATCTTGGCTTTTACACGAGTATATACGGTACTTCCTTTCTAAGCCCTACCGTGAGCCCAAACAGTTCCCCCCCCCCCACATATAGGGTATCAGCGTACTCAGGACAAATTGGAAAACAACTTTTGGGGTCCAATTTCCTTGGGAAAAATCTAAAATTTGGGACTAAAAAATCATTTTTGTGGAAAATTGTATTTTTTTTTTCACACCCAGGCATTATAAACTTTTGTGAAACACTTGGGGGTTCAAAGTGCTCACAACAGATCTAGATAAGTTCCATACGGGGTCTAGTTTCCAAAATGGTGTCACTTGTGGGGGGTTTCTACTGTTTAGGCGCATCAGGGGCTCTCCAAACGCGACATGGCGTCCAATCTCAATTCCAGCCAATTTTGGTTTGAAGGCCAGCGTCACACTTGCGAGTGTGATGCGAGTAAGTCGTATGACTTTCTCGCATCAACACCCGGCACGGCCACCCGCTCTCGGACCTGAGTGTGCGGCTGCATGTGACGCCGGCTGAAAAAGTCAAACGGCGCTCCTTCCCTTACGAGCTCTGCCGTGTGCCCAAACAGTGGTTTTCCCCCACATTTGGGGTATTGGCGTTCCCAGGAGAAATTGCACAACAACTTTTTATGTCCATTTTCTCCTTTTACCGTTGTGAAAATAAAAAAAAGTTTGTTAAAGATCATTTTTGTGACTAAAAAGTTAAATATTCATTTTTTCCTTCCACATTGCTTCAGCTCCTATGAAGCACCTTAAGGGTTAATAAACTTATTGAATGTGGCTTTGAGTACCTTGAGGGGGCAGTTTTTAGAATGGTGTCACTTTTTGGTATTTTCTGCCATATAGACCCTCAAAGTGACTTCAAATGTGAGGTGGTCCCTTAAAAAAAATGGCTTTGTAAATTTTGTTGTAAAAATGAGAAATCGCTGGTCAACTTTTAACTCATATAACTTCCTAACAAATATAAATTTTGGTTCCAAAATTGTGCTGATGTAAAGTAGACATGTGGGAAATTTTATTTATTAACTATTTTGTGTGACATATTTCTCTGTTTTAAGGGAATAAAAATTCAATGTTTGAAAATTGCAAAATTTTAGCCATATTTGCATTTTTTAAAAAAATAAACGCAAGTTATATAGAAGAAATTTTACCACTAACGTGAAGTACAATATGTCACGAGAAAACAATCTCAGAATCGTGAAGATCCGTTGAAGCGTTCCAGAGTTATAACCTCATAAAGAGACAGTGGTCAGAATTGTAAAAATTGGCCCGGTCATTAACGTGCAAACCACCCTTGGGGGTTAAGGGGTTAAAGGGGTTGTCCAGGACTATGACATTGACGATCTGTCCTTAGAATAGGTCATCCGTGTGAGATCAGTGGGGGGTGCGGCACCTCCGCCTATCAGGTGTTGGCTGGAAATTGTCAGTCCCTGTGCTTCACAGCTCCGCTGACAGACATGCAGTACCCGACCGTGGACACAGCTCCGGTGATGCCGCTGTGCTGTGGGTGTCGGTGACTAAGCAGCTCCGGGCGACACCAGGGAAGAGCTAACAGCCAAGATGGCGGGTGTAACCAGTGCTAAAGATGGCTTATCAATGTTAACCTCGCAAATTTTTACCTTAATGACCGGGCCAATTTTTACATTTCTGACCACTGTCCCTTTGAGGTTATAGCTCTGGAGCTTCCATGGATCCCGCTGATTCTGAGATTGTTTTTTCGTGATATATTGAACTTAATGATAGTGGTAAAATTAATTTGATATGACTTGTTTTTATTTCTGAAAAAAAAAACAGAAATTTGGTAAAAAATTTCAAAATTTAGCAATTTTCAAACTTTTAATTTTTGTGCCCATACATCAGTAAAAACCGACCCGAATCATGTTCCCTGGATATTTTCTGACGCTGGGGTCGCTACACACTAATTTCTTAGCGCCATCAAAGTCCTGGACAACCGCTTTAAGGGAAGGTGAGGAGTCGGAGTATCATGGTATCACCCCCACACTGTGCTCCCTCATCACCGCCCACTGCTGTTACCTTTCTGACTGGTGTTTCCAAGGCGTGTGGAGGTTGCGTCAGTCATCTGTCCCCTGATTACTTGTGGAGGCTCCTGGTGACGCTGCTGACGGTCACTGCTTCATGTGTGACATGTCAGTGTCCCGGTGACATGGATGTTCGCCAAGATAAAACGTGTGAACACGGCGGCTCCTGCCTGTGATGCTGCAGAGCCGCCATTCTGTAGAGCCCTCCCGACCGTGTGGTGCCGCGCATGTCAACTTCCGCATTGATTCTGTATGACAATTTTTCGCAGAATGGGGACGAGATTTCCTGCAATCCCATTCACTTTGCTGGCTACTGAATTTGACGTCAAATTTCCATGCAGATGGGCCACACAGAAATAAGTTTTTCTCTCCGTCAGGCAACACCACACCTATTTTCTCAAAGTGTCAGAAATAAAAACTATTTAAAATCTTTTATTTTTAAGTTTTAAAAACTTTTCATATTACATGTGTCAACCATTATAACTGTGACATGCCTTATATACATTAGGCAACAAGCACAGATCAGAAAGATCATGTGTCCTCTGTGTGAACAATAAGCAATAAGGGTGGAATTTTAAAGAGTAACCGTCTTGTTTTTTTTTTTCTTTCAGATTTAGCAACCTCCGGCTTAATGCTCCAGAACACTGGCTAGGACAGTGTTAAATACCTTATCTGGCTTCCTCATCTGCTATTTCCCTATAAAGAAGGGTTCCTCTCAGACTGCAAATGATGAGCTCTCCTAAGGGCCCCGTCTCACATAGCGACGCTCCAGCGATCCCGACAACGATATGAACTTGTCAGGATCGCTGGTGTGTCGCTACATGAAAACAAACAGGCAGTGATCAGGACAGCGACACTGCGGGTAACGTCGCTTAGTAACCCGCAGTGTACGTTGAATACCAGCCCGCTGATGCAGGGAGCTGATAACCAAGGTACACACCGATTTTCCAGGTGCTGCGCGGTGCCTGCAAACCCGATGTGTACCTTGGTTACCAGCTCCCCTGCAGCAGTGCGCTGGTACCCAACGTACACATCAGGTTTCCAGGCACAGCCCCGCGCCTGGAAACCCGATGTGTACCTTGGTTACCAGCTCCCCTGCAGCACAGCCCCGCGCCTGGAAACCCGCTGTGTACCTTGGTTACCAGCTGATCGCTGGTCTCCTGCCTGCCACACGCAGCGATGCGTGCTGCCAGCGGGAGACCAGCGATCAAAAAAAGTCCAGGCATTTCTGACACGACCAGCGATTCACAGCAGGGGCCTGATCGCTGGTACGTGTCACGACATAGCGAGATCGCTGTTGCGTCACTAAACTTGTGACTCGGTAGCGATCTCGCTATGTGAGACGGGGCCCTAACTCTGCTAAGTTCAGTGTCTCTTGACTGGTCACATGCCCCTCACCCTCCAAGGACAGTAGGAGAAGTCATTGGAGGGGGAGTCAGACTGTATTTATCTGCACACTGAAGACTAATGTAACACAGTATAGCTGGAGATGTGTCAGTTGCAGTCCTGAGAGGAACCCTACTTTGGAGGGTGACTACTGGAAGAGGTAGCCAGATAAGGTATTGAACACTGTCCTAGCCAGTGTCCAGGAGCATTATACTTGCTAGATCTGAAATAAAAAAGACAGGGTGCTTTCACATTAGCGTAAGACAGACCTGCGTCGGTCTGCACACGGCCGTCGCTAAGCTCCGCCCCCCTCCTGGCAGCACCGCCTATGGGCGCATGAGCTGCATGTTACCTGCGTACCCTACCTTTAGCATTGCGTAGGATTTCATTTTGGTGAGCTCAGTGCACTGTCCAAAAAAATGGCCCGCCAAACGCATACCTGCGCACGGGCTGAGTACCCAATGCTAAAGATAGGGTACGCAGGTCGCATGCAGCGTCATGTGCCCATAGGTGGAGCCTCCAGGAGGAGGCGCTGCCAGGGGCAGAGTTTAGCGGCGGCCGTGTGCAGACCGACGCAGGTCTGTCAAACGCTAATGTGAAAGCGACCTTACTCTTTAAGGAAACTTGTTAGGCTAACTCTTCTGATGCTCTTTCCCAATCATTTTGACATTTTCCACGCAGTGAGAGAGACTGTGTGGGGCTGCATGCTGCAATTTACCAACAGGCATTACCCAATCTGGTACAGATTTTTTTGAGATGCAGTACCCATGTTCTGCAACTAATGTCCTTTTTGCAGGATGACCGGTTTGCTGCACATGACGACCACCTAAGTATGTATTCCTCCTCGCCACTGCTCTGAGTTGCACAGGAATGCGAGCTCCTGAATGCACACCTTCATGCGCACCAAGATGCAGAAATGCGCTCTCCTGAATGCACACCTTCATGCACACCAAGAGGCAGAAATGCGCTCTCCTGAATGTGTGTCGACCCGCCACCACAATTGTGGGTTACCAGGGCAATGGGGTACTCAGAGCCGAGCCCGTAGAAGTCTATGGGGATTGTCACAGGTAGCTGTGGCTCGGTCTGTGGCCCTGGCGGTCTGGCGTATGTTGGGGGAATATTTACAGGGGATAGATTTATATACAGTTCGTGACGCCACCTGTAGTATTCTGGTAATTTGTACCAGCGCTGCTATAGATCTCTGAGGGGATGGTGATGCAGCTAGATGTCGGGTCCCCTACAGGTGGGACTCTTCCCTCAGGTCGGTAGTTAGGTAGGGATTGTGCGGGCATGCAATAATAACTCAGTCTCACACAGTCAGCGTCTTTCCATACCTTTACTTGCAAGATGATAAGGCAGGTCCCAGGGAGGCTGATCCAAGGAGAGTGTATCTTGAGACAGCAGCTGGACAAGTTAGGGGCCTCCTTTACTTTCCACACAATGAGTACAACCAGCCTGAAGCGTAGTTCCCTCAATAACTCCAGCTAATCCATAGCTGTACCGCCCAGTCAGCTTTGTGTTAGGAGCCTTCCAATTGATGAAACTAGGTTCTTGCTTTTGTCTGCGCTTGACTCAAAGTCCCTATTCCACCTGACTCCAGTTACGTACTGACTATATGGGGCTTGTTTGCCGCGACCTAGGGTCCGGTAAATTCCTGGTTTTCTTACCACTATGCTTGTAACAATAGTGATCCTTCGGTCCCCAGTGACCGGTTGCAATGTGCAGGACTTCTTCAATCCGTAAGCACTATTCCAATAAACCACTGTGCCTTTCGCCTTGTCCTCGCTGGTAACATAAGCACTCACACTAGCCAAGAGTCGAGTAGTCACTTCTTTCTTTTCCTTCACTTTAAAGTTAGTTACAGATGCTCAGTTATCAATAGGCAGGAGCACGTCTCTGAACCTTACACTGTCCTTTAGACAGGATACTGAAGTCTTTCTGCAATAATCTCCTTCTCCTCAGTCCAGGCTAGACCTTCCTCTCTGAAGTCCAGGCACTGACTGACTGACCACTCCCTCAAAGTAAACTACACTACCCTAAGGGTGTGTCTAGTATATGATGAGTGAATGGATATTTAGCATTAAACTGCTGTCTCGCCACACACTCTCCAGGGTACTGCGTGTGCCTAACACCAGGGCTACACAAATGCACACCTTCATGCGCACCAAGAGGCAGAAATGCGACCTCCTGAATGCACACCTTCATGCCCACCAAGAGGCAGAAATGCGCTCTCCTGAATGCACACCTTCATGCCCACCAAGAGGCAGAAATGCGCTCTCCTGAATGCACACCTTCATGCGCACCAAGAGGCAGAAATGCGCTCTCCTGTATGCACACCTTCATGCGCACCAAGAGGCAGAAATGCGCTCTCCTGAATGCACACCTTCATGCGCACCAAGAGGCAGAAATGCGCTCTCCTGAATGCACACCTTCATGCGCACCAAGAGGCAGAAATGCGCTCTCCTGAATGCACAACTTCATGCACACCAAGAGACAGAAATGCGCTCTCCTGAATGCACACCTTCATGCGCACCAAGAGGCAGAAATGCGCTCTCCTGAATGCACACCTTCATGCGCACCAAGGGGCAGAAATGCGCTCTCCTGAATGCACACCTTCATGCGCACCAAGAGGCAGAAATGCGCTCTCCTGAATGCACACCTTCATGCGCACCAAGAGACAGAAATGCGCTCTCCTGAATGCACACCTTCATGCGCACCAAGAGACAGAAATGCGCTCTCCTGAATGCACACCTTCATGCGCACCAAGAGACAGAAATGCACTCTCCTGAATGCACACCTTCATGCGCACCAAGAGACAGAAATGCCTCTCCTGAATGCACACCTTCATGCGCACCAAGAGCAGAAATGCCTCTCCTGAATGCACACCTTCATGCGCACCAAGAGCAGAAATGCGCTCTCCTGAATGCACACCTTCATGCGCACCAAGAGACAGAAATGCGCTCTCCTGAATGCACACCTTCATGCGCACCAAGAGACAGAAATGCACTCTCCTGAATGCACACCTTCATGCGCACCAAGAGACAGAAATGCACTCTCCTGAATGCACACCTTCATGCGCACCAAGAGCAGAAATGCCTCTCCTGAATGCACACCTTCATGCGCACCAAGAGCAGAAATGCGCTCTCCTGAATGCACACCTTCATGCACACCAAGAGACAGAAATGCGCTCTCCTGAATGCACACCTTCATGCGCACCAAGAGACAGAAATGCGCTCTCCTGAATGCACACCTTCATGCGCACCAAGAGACAGAAATGCACTCTCCTGAATGCACACCTTCATGCGCACCAAGAGACAGAAATGCACTCTCCTGAATGCACACCTTCATGCGCACCAAGAGGCAGAAATGCGCTCTCCTGAATGCACACCTTCATGCACACCAAGAGACAGAAATGCGCTCTCCTGAATGCACACCTTCATGCGCACCAAGAGCAGAAATGCGCTCTCCTGAATGCACACCTTTGCCAAAAAAAATGCATCCAACACAAGCCCAAGAGACAGAAATGTCGACCCCTCATCACTGAATGCACAACCTTCAATGCCCGCACCAAGAGGCAGAAATGCGCTCTCCTGAATGCACACCTTCATGCACCCCAAGAGACAGAAATGCGCTCTCCTGATGAATTGCACACCACGTTCATGAGCACACCAACAGAGCAGAAATGCGCTCTCCTGAATGCACACCTTCATGCCACCAAGAGAGCAGAAATGCGCTCTCCTGAATGCACACCTTCATGCGCACCAAGAGGCAGAAATGCGCTCTCCTGAATGCACACCTTCATGCGCACCAAGAGACAGAAATGCGCTCTCCTGAATGCACACCTTCATGCGCACCAAGAGACAGAAATGCGCTCTCCTGAATGCACAACCTCATGCGCACCCAAGAAGCCCAAGAAATGCCTCTCCTGAATGCACACCTTCATGCGCACCAAGAGCAGAAATGCGCTCTCCTGAATGCACACCTTCATGCGCACCAAGAGACAGAAATGCGCTCTCCTGAATGCACACCTTCATGCGCACCAAGAGCAGAAATGCGCTCTCCTGAATGCACACCTTCATGCGCACCAAGAGACAGAAATGCCTCTCCTGAATGCACACCTTCATGCGCACCAAGAGACAGAAATGCACTCTCCTGAATGCACACCTTCATGCGCACCAAGAGACAGAAATGCGCTCTCCTGAATGCACACCTTCATGCGCACCAAGAGACAGAAATGCACTCTCCTGAATGCACACCTTCATGCGCACCAAGAGACAGAAATGCGCTCTGAGCCCTTGAATGCAAATCCTTCATGGCACCCAGAAGAGCAGAAATGCGCTCTCCTGAATGCACACCTTCATGCGCACCAGACAGAAGCCTCTCCTGAATGCACACCTCATGGCACCAAGAACAGAAATGCGCTCTCCTGAATGCACACCTTCATGCGCACCAAGAGGCAGAAATGCGCTCTCCTGAATGCATCACCTTCATGCACACCGATAGACAGAAATGCGCTCTCCTGAATGCACAGCTTCATGCGCACCAAGAGCAGAAATGCGCTCTCCTGAATGCACACCTTCATGCCACCAAGAGGCAGAAATGCGCTCTCCTGAATGCACACCTTCATGCCACCAAGAGACAGAAATGCGCTCTCCTGAATGCACACCTTCATGCCACCAAGAGCAGAAATGCGCTCTCCTGAATGCACACCTTCATGCGCACCAAGAGACAGAAATGCGCTCTCCTGAATGCACAGCTTCATGCACACCGATAGACAGAAATGCGCTCTCCTGAATGCACACCTTCATGCACACCAAGAGGCAGAAATGCGCTCTCCTGAATGCACACCTTCATGCACACCAAGAGACAGAAATGCGCTCTCCTGAATGCACACCTTCATGCACACCAAGAGACAGAAATGCGCTCTCCTGAATGCACACCTTCATGCACACCAAGAGACAGAAATGCACTCTCCTGAATGCACACCTTCATGCGCACCAAGAGACAGAAATGCACTCTCCTGAATGCACACCTTCATGCACACCAAGAGACAGAAATGCGCTCTGAATGCATACCTTCATGCACACCGATAGACAGAAATGCGCTCTCCTGAATGCACACCTTCATGCGCACCAAGAGACAGAAATGCGCTCTCCTGAATGCACACCTTCATGCACACCAAGAGACAGAAATGCGCTCTCCTGAATGCACACCTTCATGCGCACCAAGAGACAGAAATGCGCTCTCCTGAATGCACACCTTCATGCACACCAAGAGACAGAAATGCGCTCTCCTGAATGCACACCTTCATGCACACCAAGAGACAGAAATGCGCTCTCCTGAATGCACACCTTCATGCGCACCAAGAGGCAGAAATGCGCTCTCCTGAATGCACACCTTCAACTAAATGAAAGAGAAAAGAACTACCGCAGTAACGCACACTACACAAATAATATAAAGTAGAAAAAAAGTCAATTTTATTGTTTATACAAAAGATAAAATAAAACATAAGTAAAATCAAGGTGACTCTGGTCCCAACGACCGCCTATAACCATAACTGAGGTACTATGATATATGATGTCTCAAAAACCACAATAGCATGAAAATGTCAGGAAGAACATATGATGATGAAATAGTACCAAGGTAGGTGCACAATATAATACATCAACATCAATATCCAAAAATATATATAATGATCAACCTACAAATGAGAGAACCTGTATGGATTTCAGAAAAAAATAAATAATATGAAAAAACACCCAATCGAAGTAAGCAATAGCAGGTCAAGGGTAGAATAATCCCCCACCTATAAACTAAAAAACCTGTGGTGGACTAAAGGATGGCAAGAGGTGCATAAACAATAAGGGCAGCCATTAAATAGTCATATTTACCCAGAACAGACCTCATGATAAAGGCATGAGAGAACAAGCGGGCAATCAGGACAAGAGGACACCGCGGTCCCACGCGTTCCGCCGCAGCCTGTGCGGCTTCCTCAGGGAAAGTGTAAGAATCATAAGCCGACGTGGTTTAAATACCGATGGGGAGATTGAGATCAAAGAAATCAGCTGTGTGCCGTACAAAGTAAGCCTGGCAGGAAGTGACTTGGGCGTGATCCTAGCACACAAAGTTGGAGGTGCAAACGTCTCTGCAGCTCTCCAGCATACCACGCATGCGCGCAGTGGAACGCAGATCGCGTCCACTGACAAGCAAGTGTGGTAATGAATATAATGAGTGCGCATGCGCCAAATCGGGGCAGATAACATAGACATAACAACAGAGTAACAGCCCCGTATTGGGAGGCGATCAAACCGCATTCATACCGAGAGCATGCATAACAAAGAAACGTGATAACATCATAAATGTCATACATAGTGGAGCCTGTATGGAAGAAAGAGGTGTGATTAGTTTGAAAAAAAAAATCAACAATGTGGAAGAAAATAAAATAAAATAGAAAATAAAAAAAATAAATAAATAATAAAGGAAGATTTTAATAAATAATATTGAAAGACAAATAATAAAATAAATATATATATATATATGTATATATATATATATATATATTATAATATAATAATAAACTAACCAAAAAGAAATAAAAATAAATAAATAGAAAAAAATATAAATCAATAATAAGACATAAATAATAAAATAAAAAGAAAAATAAATAAGAATAAAAATAACCAATCCAACTGGAAAAAGGCAGAAATGCGCTCTCCTGAAATGCACACCTTCATGCGCACCAAGAGACAGAAATGCGCTCTCCTGAAATGCACACCTTCATGCGCACCAAGAGACAGAAATGCGCTCTCCTGAATGCATACTTTCATGCACACCAAGAGACAGAAATGCGCTCTCCTGAATGCACACCATCATGCACATCAAGAGACAGAAATGTGTGTAGCCCTGGTGTGGAAGGCACACACAGTACCCTGGAGGATGTGCGGAGAGGTAACAGTTTAATGCTTAATAACCATTCACTCCACCACACACTTGGACACACCCATAGGGTATGTAGCCAGTCAGTCAGTTTCCTGTCGTCGGACAGGTCAGTGAGTCAGTGTGCAGTCTGTGCAGGAGGAGAGGAGATCAGATAACATGTCCTGTCAGAGTTCGGTGTGAGCTAAAGGCAGACAGACTGTTGGATGGAAAGAAGGGTTAGCAGCAGAAACTTCAGTCGCCTGTCCCAAGGACAGTGAAGTTCAGTCGACGTGCTCCTGAACTAGAAGAATACTGAGCATCTGTTAGCGAGCTCCAAGGAAGAAGCAAGAAGGGATTGACTTGCATTACCTTAGGAAGTGTGGAGTGCTTATGCTACAAGCGCGAACAGGGCGAAGGGCGCAGTGGAAGAAGTTATAGCAGTGCCTTAAGGATTGGACTATCCTGCACATTGTTCACCGGTCACTGGGGACCGAAGTGTCACTACAGCTTCAGGCGTAGTGGTAGAAAAACCAGAGTCTTACTGGACCTTAGGTCACAGAAAGCAGCCCTTGGAGTGTCGGTACGTAACTGGGGTCAGGGAGAGTGGGAACCTTGAGTCGATGCAGGACAACAGTAGGAACTCAGCCCTCTCACATTAAAGGAAGACTCCGACCACAAAACTGACCGGGCAGTACAGCTGAGGAGTTAGCTGGAGTTCTTGGAGTGAACTAAGCTTTATGCTAGTTGGACTCATCATATGGAAAGTAAAGGAGGCCTCTACCCTGCTCATCCGTTACCTCAAAACACATCCTCCACCCGACCAGCCTCCCTGGGACCTGCCTTATCATCTGACAAGTAAAAGGTATGAAGAGACGCTGGATGGTGTGAGACTGATTTATTTATTTGCACCCGACATCATTAATACCATAGACTTTGAGGGACCAGTCCCACCTGTGGGGGACCCGTCATCTGGCTGCCACAACATCCCCTCAGAGAATTACTGCAGCGCTGGTCTTAGTGATCAGACAACTACAGGTGGCGTCACGAACCGTTATATACCAAATCCCCTGTAAATATTCCCCCCAACATACGCCTGACCGCCAGGGCCACAGACCGAGCCACCGCTACCTGTGACAACCCCATAGACTTCCATGGGCTCGGCTCTGAGTACCCCATTGCTCTGGTAACCCACAATTGTGGTGCGGGTCACAACAAAAACTTGGCGTCACGAACAGGATGCGAAACTCGCAAAATTGCGAGCCCTGTGTGCCTGTGGAGGTGTTTTTGTGAAAAAGGACTGTTTACTATTTTTGGCGCTAAAATCCGCCATTTTGCCGCCAAATTCGCGCCCTCAGGCGCTGGAGAAGAAGGTGGGCGTGGATTCGTGGGCGTGTGCCCCCCTGTGGCGCGAAGAGAATGCCTGCCCTCTCAAAGTGCTATTACAATATGCGATCCTGCCCTACAGCAAAGGAGGTCCGCCTCCTCTTCACCTTCCCTGCGAAGAGGAGGAGACGCAAACCCCGCCTCCACGGAAGAGACCGGACGGCTCTGGTAGAAGAAGAGAGAGTGTTCTGGAACATGATGGAGGCAGGACGTGTGCAGCCGAGCAGGGAAGCGGTGGAAGGCAGGCCCCGTTCCCCAGCCAAGCTGCCACTAGAACCAGAACCATCTGTGGTCCTGCACCTGCAGCAAGCCTTGCTGGAGATTGGAGAGGAAAATGCAAGGTTAAAGAAGATGATCCTGCAACGACCTGGCGAGGAGGAGATTGAGAAACGCCGGTGTAACCAGATACAGCGGCGGCTGTGGGACGCGGTGTTCTCTCCCCTCGACGACCCTCCACGATTTGAATTACCAAAACTTCTGCTGTCCAAGGCTAAGGAGCAACCGGAGGCTACTCCCAAAAGGACCGACCCTGATTCTACCGATGGAGCGGTGGAAGCGAAGGAGGTTGAGGAGGTACCGCCAGTTCCGGAACGCCCGCCCGGCCAGGAGGCCGCAGCAGATGATCGATCCCCGGTAGGGACACCGGAGGGGTCCTGTCCATCATTACCAGACGTCGACTGGGATGAGATGGCGCGCCTGGATGACGTCGCCTACGCCGCCCAGTGGGAACGTGAGTGGCAGCGTCGCGAAGAGGAACAGCGACGCCGGCAGGAGGAAGAGCGGGAAGTGCAGCGGAACCGGCAGCGGCAGTACGAGCAGCTGATTGCGGATAAGGAAAGTGTCCGCCGGGAAAAAGGTACTCTAAGGGAACCGCGGCGGCAGGGGTGTGTGACAGAGTTCCAGCTCCGGAAGGGCTGGGGCTTCATTAGAGAACCGGGCCTCTACCCAGGGGTCTTTGTCAGTCGCAGGGACGTAGAATCCCACCTGCCCATCGGCCATCCCGGGAGGGACCTAATCAATGGGGACATAGTAACCTATACACGGCACTGGGGTATGAAAGGATGGTATGCCTTAAATGTCGCAGTCGTCAGAGACCCCGTCCCCGACGCAGGTAACGTCACCATTGCCAGCGCGTCACAGTCCCGAGCTCCCGCTGCACCAGGCCGTGCCCCGGCATCGCCCCATGAACGTACGTCACAGTTGGAAGCGCCCCCTGCATATTCTACTCTGCCAGTGCATCGTACCAAGACACAAGCTACGACTCATTCCAAATCGCAATTTGCACCGCCGGATATAGCGGCACCAACAGCGACACCTTCGGAGATACCGCTTGCGTCCTACATGATGGAGTCACCCGATGGGACCATAGTGAGGATGAAAACAGTCGCTACTCAGACTTGGATAGCAGGTCACGACCTATTTGTCATGTGCTCTAAAGAGCATCGCATTGTTCCAGCCCCCGGGATGGAAAGTGTAACTGAAGTTAGCAAGAAAATGTGAAGAACGGTAGGACCCAGACAGGGGTTTACCGCAACTAAGAAGATGTAAAAAGTTTTTGATAAAAGAAATAATTGCTGTTTTGCACTTTATTGCTATGTATAGGGTTTACATAGTTTTATATATAATGAGTAGAATGCCCGGCTGGGTACCAGAGTGAAAATTTGAAAAAGTTGATTGCATAGTTTTACATATAGAATACCCTGGTTGGGTAAATACCGTGAGAAGTATAATGTGAGTTTCAGAAGTTACCAATATGTGTCTTTTATTATGTCATGGACTTTGAGGCTGAGGACTGTGCCAGCCCAGAACTTATCTTTGTACATAGTTGCGCTTCGGTGCATTATATTGGTTTTACATGAAACCACAGCACAATTATTACCTCTGAATATAAAACCCGTGTGGTGTGGCACTGAGCGAGGTCTGCAGCCAGAAGTCCTGCAGCCCACCCAGGACCCACGTTGAAGGTTTGGTGCGGGTCCTTCACAAGAATATTGTTGATATGATATATTTACGGAAAGTATGTTTTGTATTTTTCTATGTCTAATGTTTGAATGCAACGTTTAAGAAATTCTTACCTCCCGGATGGGAAGAGTTTAATGTTTATTGTTAATACAAAAACAAAATGTCTTCTTGTATTTCACAGCCCGGGAGTGCTGTATTTTACCAAGGGGGAATGTGTAGCCCTGGTGTGGAAGGCACACACAGTACCCTGGAGGATGTGCGGAGAGGTAACAGTTTAAGAAGGGTTAGCAGCAGAAACTTCAGTCGCCTGTCCCAAGGACAGTGAAGTTCAGTCGATGTGCTCCTGAACTAGAAGAATACTGAGCATCTGTTAGCGAGCTCCAAGGAAGAAGCAAGAAGGGATTGACTTGCATTACCTTAGGAAGTGTGGAGTGCTTATGCTACAAGCGTGAACAGGGCGAAGGGCGCAGTGGAAGAAGTTATAGCAGTGCCTTAAGGATTGGACTATCCTGCACATTGTTCACCGGTCACTGGGGACCGAAGTGTCACTACAGCTTCAGGCGTAGTGGTAGAAAAACCAGAGTCTTACTGGACCTTAGGTCACAGAAAGCAGCCCTTGGAGTGTCGGTACGTAATTGGGGTCAGGGAGAGTGGGAACCTTGAGTCGATGCAGGACAACAGTAGGAACTCAGCCCTCTCACATTAAAGGAAGACTCCGACCACAAAACTGACCGGGCAGTACAGCTGAGGAGTTAGCTGGAGTTCTTGGAGTGAACTAAGCTTTATGCTAGTTGGACTCATCATATGGAAAGTAAAGGAGGCCTCTACCCTGCTCATCCGTTACCTCAAAACACATCCTCCACCCGACCAGCCTCCCTGGGACCTGCCTTATCATCTGACAAGTAAAAGGTATGAAGAGATGCTGGATGGTGTGAGACTGATTTATTTATTTGCACCCGACATCATTAATACCATAGACTTTGAGGGACCAGTCCCACCTGTGGGGGACCCGTCATCTGGCTGCCACAACATCCCCTCAGAGAATTACTGCAGCGCTGGTCTTAGTGATCAGACAACTACAGGTGGCGTCACGAACCGTTATATACCAAATCCCCTGTAAATATTCCCCCCAACATACGCCTGACCGCCAGGGCCACAGACCGAGCCACCGCTACCTGTGACAACCCCATAGACTTCCATGGGCTCGGCTCTGAGTACCCCATTGCTCTGGTAACCCACAATTGTGGTGCGGGTCACAACAAATGCGCTCTCCTGAATGCACACCTTCATGCACACCAAGAGACAGAAATACGCTCTCCTGAATGCACAGCTTCATGCACACCGATAGACAGAAATGCGCTCTCCTGAATGCACAGCTTCATGCACACCGATAGACAGAAATGCGACCTCCTGAATGCACACCTTCATGCACACCAAGAGACAGAAATGCGACCTCCTGAATGCACACCTTCATGCACACCAAGAGACAGAAATGCGCTCTCCTGAATGCACAGCTTCATGCACACCAAGAGACAGAAATGCGCTCTCCTGAATGCACACCTTCATGCACACCAAGAGACAGAAATGCGCTCTCCTGAATGCACACCTTCATGCACACCAAGAGACAGAAATGCGCTCTCCTGAATGCATACCTTCATGCACACCAAGAGACAGAAATGCGCTCTCCTGAATGCACACCTTCATGCTCACCAAGAGGCAGAAATGCGACCTCCTGAATGCACACCTTCATGCACACCAAGAGGCAGAAATGCGTGCTCCTGAATGCACACCTTGATGCGCACCAAGAGGCAGAAATGCGACCTCCTGAATGCACACCTTCATGCACACCAAGAGACAGAAATGCACTCTCTTGAATGCACACCTTCATGCGCACCAAGAGACAGAAATGCGCTCTCCTGAATGCATACCTTCATGCGCACCAAGAGACAGAAATGCGCTCTCCTGAATGCACACTTTCATGCACACCAAGAGACAGAAATGCGCTCTCTTGAATGCACACCTTCATGCGAACCAAGAGACAGAAATGCGCTCTCCTGAATGCATACCTTCATGCGCACCAAGAGACAGAAATGCACTCTCCTGAATGCACACCTTCATGCACACCGCTAGACAGAAATGCGCTCTCCTGAATGCACACCTTCATGCACACCAAGAGGCAGAAATGCGCTCTCCTGAATGCACACCTTCATGCACACCGATAGACAGAAATGCGCTCTCCTGAATGCACACCTTCATGCGCACCGATAGACAGAAATGCGCTCTCCTGACTGCACAGCTTCATGCACACCAAGAGACAGAAATGCGCTCTCCTGAATGCACAGCTTCATGCACACCGATAGGCAGAAATGCGCTCTCCTGAATGCACACCTTCATGCACACCAAGAGGCAGAAATGCGCTCTCCTGAATGCACACCTTCATGCACACCGATAGACAGAAATGCGCTCTCCTGAATGCACACCTTCATGCGCACCGATAGACAGAAATGCGCTCTCCTGACTGCACAGCTTCATGCACACCAAGAGACAGAAATGCGCTCTCCTGAATGCACAGCTTCATGCACACCAAGAGACAGAAATGCGCTCTCCTGAATGCACACCTTCATGCACACCAAGAGACAGAAATGCGCTCTCCTGAATGCACACCTTCATGCACACCAAGAGACAGAAATACGCTCTCTTGAATGCACACCTTCATGCACACCAAGAGACAGAAATGCGCTCTCCGGAATGCACACCTTCATGCGCACCAAGAGACAGAAATGCGCTCTCCTGAATGCACACCTTCATGCACACCAAGAGACAGAAATGCGCTCTCCTGAATGCACACCTTCATGCGCACCAAGAGACAGAAATGAGCTCTCCTGAATGCACACCTTCATGTGCACCGATAGACAGAAATGCGTGCTCCTGAATGCACACCTTCATGCACACCAAGAGACAGAAATGCGCTCTCCTGAATGCACACCTTCATGCGCACCAAGAGACAGAAATGCGCTCTCCTGAATGCACACCTTCATGCACACCAAGAGACAGAAATGCGCTCTCCTGAATGCACACCTTCATGCACACCGATAGGCAGAAATGTGCTCTCCTGAATGCACACATTCATGCACACCAAGAGGCAGAAATGGGCTCTCCTGAATGCACACCTTCATGCACACCGATAGACAGAAATGCGCTCTCCTGAATGCACACCTTCATGCGCACCGATAGACAGAAATGCGCTCTCCTGACTGCACACCTTCATGCACACCAAGAGACAGAAATGCGCTCTCCTGAATGCACACCTTCATGCGCACCGATAGACAGAAATGCGCTCTCCTGAATGCATAGCTTCATGCACACCAAGAGACAGAAATGCGCTCTCCTGAATGCACAGCTTCATGCACACCAAGTGTTATGATTCGGTAGCTGAGGAGTGCAGGCAAAAAGGCAATACACCAGAGCAGTTGGAATCTATGAGATTGCAGTACCCTGACTAACCACCACAACTAGAGGCAGCCGTGGAGCGTTCCTACGTTGGTCCTAGACGCCTCGTCACAGCCTGAGAAACTAACTACTCCTAAAGATAGAAATAGGAAAGCTATCTGCCCCGGAGCAGAACCCCAAAGATAATAGCAAGCCCCCAAACATGTAATGGCGGTTAGACAAGACGAAATACTGACACAGACAGAAAATAGTATGAGCAAACGTTGGGGCCCAAACTAACTAAATAGAAAAGGATAGGAAGGGTACTTACTGCAATCCCAAAAAAACCCTGAAAGCACCAACTCTACTAATTTCAAAAACACCTGAGATCACACAACCTCTACCACCTAAATTAGCTCTCTGGTGTAACAAAATCAAAACAGCAGCCACTGAAAAAACTGGAAAAACCAAAAGTACAAACATCAGTGGCTGAACTAAACTGAGAGGGCAAAAGCCCCCTGAGGGGACCCAGAAGGCCCCCACAGAAGTGCAGGACAAAATGCAAAAATCAAGCACAGAAACAAAAAGAAGAAAATGTCTTATCTGTTAGAAGGAGATGCAGACAGACACACAGCAGGCTACAAGGGAAACTGGAATCAAGGATTCAGACCAGAACAATTGATCACCGGCAACCCTGATGGGAAGGTGACTCCCTTATATAAGACCAGTCAGTAACACCTGATTCCCAGTCCTCACAATCTTCACTGAACAGACCAGTACCGCTTGTAACCACCAGAGGGAGCCTCTGCTCAGAACTCATCTCAATCCCATTCACAACAGTACCCCCCCCTTGAGGAGGGGTCACCGAACCCTCATTTGAGCAACCAGGTCGGTCAGGATGAGTTCTATGATACGCACGGATGAGTCTCCTAGCATGGATGTCCGAAGCAAACACCCAAGAATTGTCTTCCTGACCATAACCTCTCCACTTAACCAAATACTGGAGTTTCCGTCTAGAAAAACGAGAATCTAATATTTTCTCAACCACATACTCCAGATTGCCCTCAACCAAAACAGGGTCAGGAGGCACAGCAGCAGGACCACTGGCTCAACAAACCTCTTCAACAAGGACTTGTGGAACACGTTATGGATCTTAAATGTCCCTGGAAGAAGCAAACGAAAAGAAACAGGATTAAGAATCTCCATGATCTTATAAGGTCCAATGAACCTAGGCTTAAATTTAGGAGATGCTACTCTCATAGGAATATTTTTTGAGGACAACCAGACCAAGTCCCCTACTTTAAACCGAGGACCATCAGTCCTATGCCGGTTAGCAAACCGCTGGGCCCTCTCTTGAGAGAGGGACAACCTCTCCACTACCTGGTCCCAAATCTGTTGCATACGCTCCACAACAGAGTCAACACCCAGACAGACAGAAGCCTCCGTCTGTCCCGAAGAAAATCGAGGGTGAAACCCAGAATTACAGAAAAATGGAGACATCAAAGTGGCAGAGCTAGCCCTATTATTAAGAGCAAACTCAGCCAAAGGCAAAAAAGAAACCCAGTCATCCTGATCAGCAGACACAAAGCATCTTAGATAAGTCTCCAATGTCTGGTTTGTTCTCTCAGTTTGACCATTGGTCTGAGGATGAAACGCCGAGGAGAAAGACAATTGAACACCAAGTTTAGAACAAAAGGTCCTCCAAAATCTGGAAACAAACTGGACTCCTCTGTCAGACACAATGTTCTCAGGAATGCCGTGTAAATGAACCACGTGCTGAAGGAACAAAGGCACCAATTCAGAGGAGGAAGGCAACTTAGGCAATGGCACAAGATGTATCATCTTGGAAAACCTATCACAAATCACCCAGATGGCGGTCATTCTCTGAGAAACAGGAAGGTCGGAAATGAAATCCATAGAGATATGGGTCCATGGTCTCTTGGGCACAGGCAATGGCATCAACAAACCACCAGAGCGAGAGCAAGGCTTGGAGCGAGAGCAAGTCCCGCAGGACTGCACAAATTCCCTGACATCACGAGACAAGGTAGGCCACCAAAAGGACCGACTAACCAAGTCTCTGGTACCAAAAATTCCGGGATGCCCAGCCAACGCGGAACAATGAATCTCAGACATCACACTCTTTTTTCACTGGTCCGGTACAAACAATTTTCCAACAGGGCAGCGCTCGGGCCTATCCTCCTGACACCCCTCCAGAGCAAGTCTCAAATTGGGTGAGATGGCGGAAAGAACTACACCCTCTTTCAAAATAACAGAAGGATCAGATAACTCAGGAGAGTCCGCAAGGAAACTCCTCGAGAGAGCATCCGCCTTAACATTCTTAGTGCCAGGAAGAAAGGAAACCACAAAATTAAAACGTGTGAAAAACAAGGCCCACCTGGCCTGTCTAGGATTGAGTCGCTTGGCAGATTCCAGATAAACCAGATTCTTATGGTCCGTAAGGACCACCACCCGATGTTTGGCTCCCTCCAGCCAATGTCTCCACTCTTCAAAAGCCCACTTCATGGCCAATAACTCCCGATTACCCACGTCATAATTACGTTCAGTAGGAGAAAATTTTCGAGAGAAAAAGGCACAAGGGTTACTTTTAGAGGTCTCTGGATCTTTTGGGACAAAATGGCACCTGCCCCAATTTCAGAGGCATCAACCTCCACCTGAAATGGCAGAGAAACATCAGGCTGCCGTAGAACAGGAGCAGAAGTGAATCTCTGCTTAAGTTCCTGAAATGCAGAGACTGCCTCAGGAGGCCAATTCACCACATCAGAACCCTTTTTGGTCAAATCAGTTAATGGTTTAACAATAACCGAGAAATTACCAATAAATTTACGATAAAAATTGGCAAAACCCAAAAATCTTTGAAGAGCCTTTAATGAAGTAGGTTGGACCCAATCACAGATGGCCTAAACCTTGACCGGGTCCATTTCAATAACAGATGGGGACAAAATGAATCCCAGAAATGAGATCCTCTGTACGCCAAAAAGACACTTTGATCCCTTCACATACAGAGCATTCTCTCTCAAAATCTGGAATACAGTTCGAACATGTTTCACATGAGAGTCCCAGTCATTGGAAAAAATCAAGATATCATCCAAATAAACAATCAGAAATGTATCCACAAAATCCCTGAAAATGTCATTCATGAAGGACTGGAAGACAGAAGGAGCATTAGTGAGGCCAAAGGCATCACAAGGTACTCAAAATGCCCCTCCGGGGTATTGAATGCCGTCTTCCATTCATCCCCGTGCTTAATGCGAATAAGGTTATATGCCCCCCTGAGGTCAAGCTTGGTAAACCAAGTAGCGTTTTTCACCCTGGAAAACAGGTCAGAAATCAAGGGTAACGGGTATTGATATTTCACAGTAATATTGTTCAAAAGACGATAATCAATACACGGCCTTAATGAACCATCCTTTTTGGCCACAAAGAAAAAACCGGCACCTAAGGGTGAAGAGGATGGTCTGATATGACCTTTCTCCAATGACTCCTTGATATAAGACCGCATAGCGTCATGTTCAGGTACAGACAAGTTAAAAAGGCGACCTTTAGGAAATTTACTACCAGGCACTAATTCAATAGCGCAGTCATAGCTCCTATGGGGAGGCAAGGATGCAGATTTACTTTCGCAAAACACATCAGAAAAATCAATCAAAAAGTCAGGAACATCCTGAGCCTGGGGGGAGGCAGAAAAAACAGGAATGTTGGTATTAACACATTGGCAGCCCCAACTGGTTACAGACACAGATTTCCAATCCAAAACAGGATTATGAGACTGTAACCAAGGGAAACCCAGCACGATAATATCATGCAGATTATACAGAACCAAAAATTTGCAGCACTCTTGATGATCAGGTTCAACCCTCATTATAACCTGAGTAGAGAACTGAGGTTTATTCTCAGCCAAAGGGGTAGAATCGATCCCAGAAGGGGAATAGACTTCTGTAGGGGTATCAAGGGAAACCCACAACGTTTAGCAAAATCATAATCCATCAGGTTAATAGCTGCTCCAGAATCAACGAAAGCCTGAGCAGAAAATGAGGACAGAGAGCATATCAGAGTGACAGTTAGTAAAAACTTAGTCTGAACACTACCCAAGACAACTGAGCGTGCAAAACGTCCTCCCCGCTTAGGGCAGACTGAAATAGCATGAGAGGCATCACCACAGTAGAAACATAACCCATTGCGCTTTCGAAACTCATGACGCTGTGCCCCAGACACCACTCTATCACACTGCATGGATTCAGAAGCAGGTTCACAAGGCAACACTATTCCACGCATACTTCTCCGCTCACGCAAACGTCTGTCAATTTGAATCGCTAATGACATAGAATCATTGAGACCAGAGGGGACAGGGAATCCCACCATAACATCCTTTACATTATCTGACAGACCCTTCCGAAAAAGGGCCGCCAAAGCTCGTCATTCCACTTGGTCAGGACTGCCCACCTACGGAATCTCTGACAGTATAACTCAGCGTCATCAAGCCCCTGATTTAATGCCAACAAGGCTTTTTCAGCTTGATCAGTGACATTAGGCTCATCGTACAATAACCCCAAAGCCTGAAAAAATGCATCAACATCACTCAAAACAGGATCCCCAGGTGTCAGGGAAAAAGCCCAATCCTGAGGATCACCACGCAGGAGAGAGATGACAATTTGAACCTGCTGCGCTGCGTTTCCTGAGGACTTAGATTTTAAGGCAAAAAACAATTTACAATTATTTTTGAAATTCTGAAACTTAGCTCGATCCCCTAAAAACAAATCTGGCATGGGAATCCTAGGTTCCACAACAGGCAACCTAGCAAGATAGATAGCAATACTCCGAACCTCAGTGGCAAGCTGATCCACACGGCCAGACAACTGTGCAAACTCCATTGAGAGAAAAAAAAAATCCTCCCCAGCACCCAGAGATACAGAGGGAAAAAAAAAAAAATGCAACAAACAGAAAAATATCTCTGACAACTCTGACAACCCTTTTTTTTTTTTTCTTTCACAATATTTTTTCCCTTCTGTGAGTACCATACAATTTTCAATTTTTTGGACCGGTGATACTGTTATGATTCGGTAGCTGAGGAGTGCAGGCAAAAAGGCAATACACCAGAGTAGTTGGAATCTATGAGATTGCAGTACCCTGACTAACCACCACAACTAGAGGCTGCCGTGGAGCGTTCCTACTTTGGTCCTAGACGCCTCGTCACAGCCTGAGAAACTAACTACACCTAAAGATAGAAATAGGAAAGCTATCTGCCCCGGAGCAGAACCCCAAAGATAATAGCAAACCCCCAAACATGTAATGGCGGTTAGACAAGACGAAATACTGACACAGACAGAAAATAGTATGAGCAAACGTTGGGGCCCAAACTAACTAAATAGAAAAGGATAGGAAGGGTACTTACTGCAATCCCAAAAAAAACCTGAAAGCACCAACTCTACTAATTTCAAAAACACCTGAGATCACACGACCTCTACCACCTAAATTAGCTCTCTGGTGTAACAAAATCAAAACAGCAGCCACTGAAAAAACTGGAAAAAGCAAAAGTACAAACATCAGTGGCTGAACTAAACTGAGAGGGCAAAAGCCCCCTGAGGGGACCCAGAAGGCCCCCACAGAAGTGCAGGACAAAATGCAAAAATCAAGCACAGAAACAAAAAGAAGAAAATGTCTTATCTGTTAGAAGGAGATGCAGACACGACACAGCAGGCTACAAGGGAAAATGGAATCAAGGATTCAGACCAGAACAATTGATCACCGGCAACCCTGATGGGAAGGTGACTCCCTTATATAAGACCAGTCAGTAACACCTGATTCCCAGTCCTCACAATCTTCACTGAACAGACCAGTACCGCTTGTAACCACCAGAGGGAGCCTAGGCTCAGAACTCATCTCAAGCCCATTCACAACACCAAGAGACAGAAATGCGCTCTCCTGAATGCACACCTTCATGCACACCAAGAGACAGAAATGCGCTCTCCTGAATGCACACCTTCATGCACACCAAGAGACAGAAATGCGCTCTCCTGAATGCACACCTTCATGCACACCAAGAGACAGAAATGCGCTCTCTTGAATGCACACCTTCATGCACACCAAGAGACAGAAATGCGCTCTCCGGAATGCACACATTCATGCGCACCAAGAGACAGAAATGCGCTCTCCTGAATGCACACCTTCATGCACACCAAGAGACAGAAATGCGCTCTCCTGAATGCACACCTTCATGGGCACCAAGAGACAGAAATGCGCTCTCCTGAATGCACACCTTCATGTGCACCGATAGAAATGCGTGCTCCTGAATGCACACCTTCATGCACACCAAGAGACAGATATGCGCTCTCCTGAATGCGCAGCTTCATGCGCACCAAGAGACAGAAATGCGCTCTCCTGAATGCACACTTTCATGCACACCAAGAACAGAAATGCGCTCTCCTGAATGCACACCTTCATGCGTACCAAGAGACAGAAATGCGCTCTCCTGAATGCACACCTTCATAGGCTCTTGATACACCTCGCACAAAAAAAGCCCTCCGAATGCACCCTTCATGCGCCCAGAGACAAAGCGCTCTCGATCCACCTCTGCACCAACAGAACGCTCTCCATCCTTCTCACAGAGACAGAAAGCTCGACACTCACCACCAGACAGAAATGCCTCTATGCAACCTCAGCACCAACGAAAGCTCCATCCTTCTGCACAAGACGAACGCTCCTGAAGCACACCTCATGCGCCCAAGGACAGAAATGCCCCCGAATGCACACCTTCATGCGCACCAAGAGACAGAAATGCGCTCTCCTGAATGCACAGCTTCATGCGCACCAAGAGGCAGAAATGGCTCTCCTGAATGCACACCTTCATGCCACCAAGAGACAGAAATGCGCTCTCTGAATGCACACCTTCATGCACACCAAGAGACAGAAATGCGCTCTCCGGAATGCCACCTCAGCCCCAAGAGACAGAAATGCGCCTCCGAATGCACACCTCATGCACACCAGGACAGAATGCCTCCGAATGCACACCTTCATGCGCACCAAGAGACAGAAATGCGCTCTCCTGAATGCACACCTTCATGCCCACCAAGAGCAGAAATGCGCTCTCTTGAATGCACACCTTCATGCGCACCAAGAGACAGAATGCGCTCTCCGAATGCACACCTTCATGCACACCATAGACAAATGCGCTCTCCTGAATGCACACCTTCATCGACCAAGACAAATGCCCCTGAATGCACAGCTTCATGCACACCAAGAGACAGAAATACGCTCTCCTGAAGCAACCTTCATGCGCACCAAGAGCAGAAATGCGCTCTCCTGAATGCACCCTTCATGCACACCAAGACAGAAATGCGCTCTCCTGAATGCACAGCTTCATGCGCACCAAGAGACAGAAATGCGCTCTCCTGAATGCACACCTTCATGCACCAGAAGACAGAAATGCGCTCTCCTGAATGCACACCTTCATGCACCAAGAGACAGAAATGCGCTCTCCTGAATGCACACCTTCATGCGCACCAAGAGACAGAAATGCGCTCTCCATATGCACAGCATACATGACCCTCTAAATGCGCTCTCCTGAATGCCACCTTCAAAGCCCCAAAGACAGAAATGCCTCACCTAATGCACAGACTTCAGCCACCGAAGACTATGAACCTCTCACGAAATGCACACCTCATGCCATCACAACAAAGCCACGAAATGCCACCTTCATGCACCAGAGAGACGAAATCGCTCTCCTGAATCACCATCACCCAGATAGACAGAAATGGCTCTCCTGAATGCACAGCTTCATGCACACCAAAGACAAAAATCGCTCTCCTAAATGCCACTTCATGCCACCAAAGCAAAAACCCATCCCGAATGCACACCTTCATCCCAACCAAAACAGAATGGCCCTCCTGAAGCCAGTTTCATCGCCCAAGACGAAAGGGCCCCCTTGAATGCACCTTTCATGCCAAAACCCCAAAGACAAAAATGCGCCTCCGAATGAAAACCCCTTCAGCGACCAAAGACAGAAAGCGCTCTCCAATGCACACCTAATGCGCACCAAAGACGAAATGCCTCCCGAAGCCACCTTTAAATCCACCAAAAAGAAATGCGCTCTCCTGAATCACACCTCAGCCCCATAGACAAAATCCCCTCCTAAATGCACACCTTCATCCACCAAAGAAGAAACGCTCTCCTGAATGCACCTTCATGCCACCAAGAACAAAATGCCTCTCCTGAATGCACACTTTCAGGGACACCAAGAGACAAAAATGCGCTCTCCAATGAACCCTTTCATGCCACCGGACAGAAATGGCGCTTTTCCTAATGCACCCCTTCATCCACCAAGAACAAAACGCCTCCTAAAACACACTTCATGCCACCAAGAACAAAAATCCCCCTGAATGCACCCCTTTCATGGCACCAAAAAACAAAAAGGGCCCCCTAATGCACACCATGCACACCAAAAGACAAAATGCCCTCCAAAATGCCATTCAGCCACCAAAGACGAAATGCCTCTCCTGAATGCACACTTCATGCACACCAAAGACAAAAAAGCCTCTCCTAAATGCACACCCAGCACCCCAAGGGGAAAGGGCCCTCCTAAAATCGAGCTTCAGCGCCCAAAAGACAAAATGCGCTCTCCTGAATGCACACTTTATGCACACCAAGAGACAGAAATGCCTCCCGAATGCCACCTCAGCACCAAGAACAAAATCCCCTCCCAATCACCCCTTTTCAATCCCCAACCAAGAAACAAAAAAGGCTCTCCTGAATGCACACCTTCGCACACCGATAGACAAAAATGCCTCTCCTGAAGCACCCCTTTCATGCCACCAAGAGACAGAATTGCCCTCCTAAAATTGCACAGCTTCAGCAACCGATAGACGAAATGCGTCTCCAAAGCCCAGCTTCATAAAAACACCGAAGACAGAAATGCACTCCCTAATGCAACCTTCATGCCACCAAAAGGACAGAAATGCCTCTCCTGAATGCGCATTTTCATGCGCCCAAGAGACAGAAATGCGCTCTCCGAATGCACACTTTCATGCACCCCAAAGAACGAAATGCGCTCCCCTAAATGCACCCCTTTACCACCAAAACAGAAGGCCTCCTGAATGCCCCTTATCGCCCCAAGAGACAGAAATGCGCTCTCCTGAAGCCCCACTGCCCCCAAAGAGACAAAAATGCGCCTCCTGAATGACACCTTCATGCGCACCAAGAGAAAAAAGGAGCCTCCTAATGCACATTTCATGCACACCAAGAGACATAAATGGCTCTCTCTGAATACAAAAAAAATTTTAAATTTAATTTGGAAAGGGATTTATTCTTTACACTAAATTTCTGTACGGGGCCCAAAAAAACATCGCGACATCCAGAGTATTTCTGTATGGTAAATTCATCTCCATATACAAGACCACGGATCAAAGGGGGACGTATATATAAGGTTACAGGGGGAGGGCCGTCTCTCCTCTCCACAGACACTTTACTCGACACTATGATGAAGGAAAAGGGACAAAATGAATAAACACTAAACCCGGGTTTGTTTCCTAAGACACTGCTGACAAGGTCAGAAGCATTTTACCATTCAGACACCAAGGAAAGTGTGAAAAATTTGCTATGGACAAAACAATCACAAAACTATTTCACTCTTTTTAAATGTTTTTCCCTGTAAATTTTTTTTTGGTAAACATCCCAATAAACCACTACATTTTTTTTATAAAAAGGGATTTTTCTTAAAGTTCGCACTGGAAACAAGTCCTTAAAAAAAATACTTAAAATAGCTTTTAACATTTTGGAGAGCCACCATCACCTTAAATTTTAGAGTGGAAATTTTTAAAAACTTAAAAGGAGGAAAAAAGCAAAATTACGTCAATGTGCAAGTCGCAAAGAATCACAACATATTTCAATCAAGAAAAGAACCAAAAATGAGGAAAGAGTTGACTACGGAATCAGACGGCGATACAAGGCATTGTCCAAAAAAGGAGCACAAGCTAGATATTTAAAGGGTAAAAAAGGGATGTTTTACTTCTTTTTCTAAGAAAAGAACTGAAATTAGTCGTAATCAGTCAAATTTTAAATTTTATCTCCTTATATGCAAATGTAAAGGAAAATCTAAACTAAAAACTAAGCGGTGTCCTTTAATAGGGAAAAAAAAAAAAATTAAAAAAAATTTTACAGTTAGTTCACGTATTTAAAAGTTTGATTAGAGAAACTAAAGATGACTGTGTAAAAATAGTGTCAGATAAAACCATAAATTTCCCGAAATTTGACTGAAATCAGAAATTGACAACATGTGGGACATGTTCTGAATGGCTACTCAAGGGTGCCCTTGTCTCTGATAACGAAAAAAAGATGGGGGAACATAGGGGGAACGAAACTGAGTGGAGGGAACATGGGGGGAATTTTGAGAACTGATGTAGGAGGGAAAAAAGGGAGGAGACTTGGGGAACTATGCAATGACGAAAAAAGAACGGATGTTCAAAGCCAAAAAAAATAAAAGAAAAATTCAGAGCCCAACCCAAATTAAAGTTGGGAAAAAAATTTGTTAAAATATGCAAAACATTCCTGCAATGATACAAAATCCTTTTAGCGAAATTCGAATCTTCAAATTTTAAATTGACAAGCTTGATTTAAGTAACGAGAAAAAAAAATATTAAATTGGGGCGCCTGCAATTTTTCCAAAACCTTTAAACATTGAAGTTGCTTGGAAAACTTACATGGAAAAATTTATAAAAAGACAGACTGAAAATTCTAAATTCGTGCCTTAAATAAAATTGCCAGATATTGATATCTTCAAAAATTAAGGTTGGGCGGGAAAAAATGCTTTACATTCATTCCCTATTTGAAAGGTGTACAAAAACCCCTTACCAAGTAAAACACAATCAATGATAAAGTATTTTTGTGGACAAATTGGATTTCCAAATTCGATCTCGTGTTATTGCGCACAAAAAGAACTTATTTTTAATGTCGCAAAACCTGATTTTGCTAGAAAAAAAGAGAATCGGAAAAGGGAAAATAAACAACAGACAATAAATCTTTTTTAAAGCCAGGGCAAAATCCCAACTGAGCATCCCCCAAAACAAAACAATGACAAAAAGAAATTACCAATTTGCTATAAGCCCTAAAAAAAAATCCCAAGATCCGCTTTTCAAAAGAGTTAATAATTCAAAGTTCAGACCTCTCGTAAAGAGACAAATGGGGGACATTGAAAGACAAACAGGTGATTCTTCAAAGGGGAAAAGTTTTAGTCTTTAGTTTACAGCCATTTTCGGAGCGCTCAAACAATATAAAAAAAGGAAAATTAAAAAAGTTTTCCAGACATCTTGACAAAGAAATAAAATTTGGTTTTGAATTGACTAAAAAGAAATTTTAGTTGTTAAAAGGGTATACAATATATTTTTCGTTTTGAATTATTTTAAAATAAATTTTGTGTTCACATTTTGTATATATATATAAAATATATAATATATAAAAATTTCAACAGTTTTAT